>JAMKCH010015921.1:0-57217 GCA_023653785.1 Ophioderma brevispina
GCTATTATCCTGTTTATATTGAGCTTTCATCAAGTCGAAGAATTAACCAGATAAATATTGAGTCTTTAAGTCTAGAATTCACCATTTTCGATTGATCTGTCAGCCTTGAATTTACCAGGTTTATACTGATCTTCATCCCTTAAATTTACCATTTTTTTTACTTATATTCATCCCTTAGAATTAACTAGGCTTATTATATTTAGCTTCAAGCCTTAGCTTAACAACTGCTTCCTGTTTAAACACCACTATTAGCTTCTTGATGCATGGTAATTCTTATAGTCTAAGCCAACCCATAATGAATTACCGATAATTGGTGATAGTATCGATCAATTTATCAATCAATCTTATCGATGTCACTTATGTCAACGTATCTATCATTATCGATCACATCACTGCTCTTTCTTTGTCTTACAGCCCTTCACAGCTTGATTACCTCAAACCCATTCCCATTCCACCAAAACGTTGTTTCCAGTATAACACCTGTTGTTTTTGTTTTAATCGACGCGTCATGCGGCTGGTGTCCTATAAGTGAAACCTGCGAAAGCGCCATGGTCCCATGTTGTCTGTGAGAGTGCGGGTCCTGGAGCGGCTCACAGAGCCTACTTGGTGACGGACGTGGCTAACTGTGGTTCCTGCGATGTGCATGTGGATTGCTTGTCTTGTGCTAAGGTAAAGTTAGCACCTCCATACACCAAAAGATCTTAATTTGGAGCGAATTATAACTGGAAGAATCCTTCTGTGTGGCATTTATAATGTGCCTTTGCCAAAGGATACAAAGGTAATAGCAGACACAGAACAAAAAGAAGCAAATACATTTAAGTTTTTGAGAAGTGAATTTGAATTTGGGTGAGCTGTAGGTGCACAGCGGATACTGACCAGGATCATGTCCATTTCTTTGGGAAGCAGCCGACCGAAAAAACCCTTATCCCCGGTACACTTGTGTGTCTTTAGAACAGTCAAAGGTTCCATGAGAGCGGGAACTGAGCCTTGGCATTGTCCTTTACGCGTAAGAACTCTCAACCATATACCAGGACAGTGTCCATTCATGATTTGTACAGATGAAGAGTTTTGATTTTTTAATGGCAATCCTTGTGGCACAGTCAGTGATAGTTCTCTTAAGCAGGGAACTAATAGGGATTGGCTGGTGTGAAAAAAAACCAAGGCGGGCCTTTTGTTGAGCCACTGTAGCCGATCAAATTCCTTTGTGCAATGATAAACAAAACATGTAATAATCAGGCGTGACATGAAAGATATTTTTATCCTAACAAAAAAAACCCATGTAGCCAAGAAAAGGATTTTGGGGTAGTATATTCCCATCTGTATGTATGACATTGGTATTGTCCGTAATGAACACTTCTCTAATAAACGCTGCTTCAATTTTTTGAAAGAAAAAGTCCTAAAAAATACCAAAATTCATCCATTAATGCCAGTTTACATGATCTTAACAATCCAATTGCTAAATGGCGGCCGATTGGTCGTCCTGAAACTGGCTAAGATGGTGCATCTCTCCAGTAATAGTCAAAATTAAAGTGTAGATACTTTCAAAACAAGTAAGATTTCGAGAATATTACATCCTCTACAGTGAAAGGGATTGTTAGGACCATTTTTAGCAGGGAGCGTGTTTTTTCTTCTTTATGGGGTGGGTGGGAGACAGTCAAATTCAGTTAATCTCCAATTTCCAAAATATAAAAGTATATACAATATAACTATGTATGAAAGTAACAATAACAGAGATAAAGGACGAGATGATGACACTACTAAGGCCCCAGTGCAAAAATCATAGAATGCATCATATGACACTCTAAAGAGAAAATAGAACCTAGAAATCTCTCTTGGTATGAGCCTAGATAACTACTTCTATACCAAAAGGGTTTCCAAAAGATAAGTCCCCCTAAAATGTCTGTTGGCTTCAACACACATTCCTTTTTCTAAAAGATGTTGTCAGAAAAGTGGCACTTACCGTATTCAAAGGACTGAAGTAAAGAAATTATCAATTTACAGCAACGATTCATTCACTTTCTTATATGCAGCAGGTCGGAAGTAGGAAAACAATAACGCATAGGTAAACAAGACAAATATGCAGTAAACAAATAATGAGATGAGATTTGCGTAAGCAACACCAGGTGAAATGTGAAGAATGATCGACACCATAAGGAGAACGCTACACTGGCTCATCTTGGTGGAATTATCCAGCGTGCATGGAACCACATTCATCACAGAACATCAGCAAATTGGTAAACCACATGTGTAAACACTACACTGATGTCATCATGTCAGATGAAGAAACGGTGACTATTGAGTCTCACCCGGAATGGCAAAACAATCAAGCTTATTTTGATTTGAAAGAGACATTTCAACATTACTCTTTCATTCCATAAAAAGAGCAATATGGCAAAAAAAGGACTTTATTTGATACTGATTGATGTAAATCTCACATCTCTTTTGTTTTCCTGCCTCATTTTCTTGGTTGTTATTTGTTTGCTATGCGTCACTGTTTTAAGCATATTTACTACATTCAGCCCGCATAAACAAGGCACCGTATCATTGTTTGCAAATGGATAATTTCTCGACTTTAGACCTTTGAATACGGTAAAGTGCCCCTTTTCTGACAATACCTTTTTTGAAAAAGAAGTGTCAATAAATTTACATATAAAAATATTTTTTGAAAAGCAACAACTTTTGTCGCAGAGCAACTTTTCCCTCTCTTTAAAAACTTTGTAAAATTTTTTTCTCAAACCATCCTTAGTTCTAATAGTGAGTTATGCACAAAATGTGCGTCGAAATTTTAGGGGGGAACTTATCTTTTGGGAACGCCCTTATTTCTGACTTGCAGCGAATAGGGTCTATTGAAAGATAGAGGCCAGGGTCCACCATCTTTGAACTTAAGTGTACCAGAAATTGGTCCTCCAAAAGAAGGATCATGCCTAGATGTTTTTCCACATATTCAGTATCAACTTATGCCCGAAATACCTTCGAACGGTTTCAGAGGCCAGTAGCGGGAGAGATTTGCACCAGTACCTAAATACAGAGTGTGGGTTGTAGTGCCCCGAAAATAAAAATACAATTACAATTACTGCACAAATATTTGTGGGCTGATAACTTTTTTTTGGCGATGTGTAGGCAGTATGTTCAATTTGGAGATAATTTAGATGCACAAAATCCATTAATTCCCAATGACTTAAAGCAATAATGGCACATTTTTTTTGAAGAGCTCCCCCAATTTTCAAAAGTTGATCATTTTTGGGCACAGTTACATTGGTATTTGGCTAGTAAACTTTACTTCGATACAGAATGCTAAGAAATTCAATATTTATCAGTAGTAAGCGATTTTGTAATAGAATTGGGATCCCCCGATTTGGACTTAACGGCATCAGCTGGAAATGCTACGTAGTCCGTCCATGATGAAATAGTGCAGCTCAGAAATGACCTCTAACTTGTACTTGCCTGAACCAATAAACAACATATGGCACTATTACCAGCTATTTCACACTGAAAGGCCATTTCCATCAGCCGTTGAATTATTGTCGGATCCCCGATATAATTATTATAATTACAAAATTCCTTCGGTTTGCAACACACAGACCATTTTCGAGCTTAACCATTCACTAGGTATAGGTTACTGCACGTTTCCGCATGCACCGTGGAAAAATAATTTTTTTGAAAATTGGGGGCTCTCTCAAAAACATGTGCTAATATTTGCTTTAACTAATGATTTGATGTCCTTCATGCAGGATTTCGTATTGTGATGGATTCCAAATGTAGCAACATGTGTGCGTAGAGGGCGTTTTTCAGAGAGCGTCTCGATCCCGCCAGTGCCATGGAAGATGCAGCCAGTAATAATAGCCGACATGAATCTAGTCATATCAACAATTTTGAGACAAATCGATAAAGCCCAAAAAAAAAGGTTTGTTTGCCGTAATCCGACCGTCCCTTGAAAAACCTGCCGACTCAAATTTTTTTATGTAAATTAGCACAAAATAAAAAAAAAATCTGACGGACCCATGATTTTCATTTACAATTAACAATTGTTTTAGCGTACACAGATGAAAAACATCAAAACAAGACAACCAAATAAATATAACAGTAAAATAAAAGATCTTTGCGATATCATTGTCAAAAAGCTTTCTAGTGCATGTTTGTATTTATTGTAGAACAAAACAAAATCTGAACGCGCCAAAATATTTTTTCTTCCATTAACAAAATTATTTTTTTTTAGGCCCTGAGGTCTGTGCTGCAGACCAAGTAGGATTGAACTAAGAGAGAGCGGGCAGTTATCGTCAGTTCTGAGGAACATCATTTACTGTGTTTTGTGACCTAAAAAAAAATTTGGAATATCACCCACATGTCCTATCATTTTCCTCTTAAACGTTTGAAGCAACGCTAACAACAGCCCTAAGTTTCGACGCGAGACTGACTGCCATGCTCACCGACATTAATGTTTGTATGTCCTTTAATACACTTTAAGGTATCAAGACGTGTAGTGAGTGTTCCAAGCAAGTACAAGAGTGTGCGTGGTGTGTTGTGAGGGTCTGAACAACTTGCTTCAGTTTTTTTTTTTTGTTTTTTTTGTTTTTTTTTTTTGTTGTTTTTTTTTTTTAGGGGGGTTTTTTTGGTACCATACATTACACATACACATATGGACCTGGTTCACATTGGTGTGACAATGTAAGTGAAAATCTAAGTAAATTAGTAAAAATGAATGTCTGTCTGTGCTAGCTACAGAAAACTTGTGTGACTTCATTTCTTAGTATGCACTTTATTCCACCATTGCTTGTGTGTCTAATTTTCAGGCCTGCGTGTCTATTTTTTAACAAAAGAAAAGACAAGTATATTTTGCTTAACCGCCGGTCCTGTATATATCATTTGTGACATTCACGTCTTTCTTTTAGTTTGCTGTTTTTAATTAATGCACGTTTGTGTAGTTTTGAGTCGTTCTCATTGATACAATTGTATAGAGATTACATTTCTTGATCACCTAGTGTTGTCTGCTACAAGTGAAAACCATCAGTTTGATAATCAAGAATACATGCAGAGCTCCAATCACTATTGCTCTGCTCATTTATGTCATTGTCTAGCTGTACCTTCACCTCCTTTTCAGCTAAGTCTTAAGTTCTGGCTAGAATCATGCATTTTTAAGCCCACACCTGCCTAATCTATTACGATCGCTTGAAGTCCTATGACTAAAGACCCTTCTCTAAATTGATAATTTTTTAATGGGATCTTTGTATATATAGTCCTGTGATAAAGTTCTGATCTGAATCAGAACGTTCGTCACAGTTTATGGTGGCTTTTCCCGATTTCTTAAGGGATACTTGTGTCAAGTTTGTGTCATTTTGTAGCAAGCATAAAAAAGTCTTCAAGGTCCATGGACACGGCTGAGTAGACCTTTCTTAATTCTTACCTTGGGAGAACTAAAGTGATGGTGGAGTGGGGGAGAGGGGGAGTGTTAGTGATAAGAGGTGGACCCATGTGAATATGTGGAAAAAAAGAGGGTGAGGGCAACTTCGTGTTGTGTGGAGAAATGTGGGAAATGGATTCATGGGAGATGCACAAAGATGGAAGAGCAGTGACCCCAAGTTTGGCAAGGACTTTGTGTTGGAAGAATGCAAGAAGGAGTTGAGGGAGTGGGGAATGAGTGGAAAAGTTGTGTGATGAGGTGGAACATGGAAGGACTTCACATACCTAGGTGACCGGATTAGTGCGGTGGTGGTGGTAGGCGGCTGTGACAGCCACAGTAAGGTATGGGTGGTGAAGTTTAGAGAATTGGAGAAGTTGTTACTTTGGAGAAGTTTTCCTTTGAAGATGAAAGGGATGGGGTATAGGAGTTGTGTGAGATCCGTGTGCGGTATGGGAGTGATACATGGTGCCTGAGTGAAAATAGATGGGATTTGAGAAGGGCAGAGAGAGCTGGGTGAGAGCAATGTGTGGTGTGAAATTGATGGATAGGAAGAAGACTGAGGATTTGATGCAGTTGTTGGGTTTGGGACGAGCGGCTGACCGACTGGCGACAAGGCGAATGGGTGGTAAGATGGTATGAGGCACGTGCTGAGGAAGGATGAGGATCATCGTTTTAAGGTCTTTTGAGTTTGAGGTGGGTGGTTTGAGGAAGAAGGGGGCCGACCAAAGAGGACATGGAGGAAGCAAGGAGGAGGAGAGTAGGAGGGTTGGGTTGAGTTGAATTGGGGATGCATTGAATCTGGCGAAGTTGAAGGAGGAGTATGGCGATTGCTTACGAATGTGAGGTGAATCCTGCCACCCCCGGTTGCGGGGACAAAACCGGATTTAAAAACTTTGGTTTTACTACTACTACTACTTTACATTTTCGTATCTCAACAGTATCCTGATCATTCGCAACACAATTTTAAAAGTGAACCTCGGGAAAGTGTTAAATTTCAAGGATAAATATATCCCTAACTGACGGGGCCTTCTCCTGTGTTCGCGAACGTGTAACAAGATGCTGGAGTTGGAGTTGACCCGTTAATGAATGTCAAGAACAAGTTGTAACAAAGCTCACACGTGGGCTAACCTCACCGCACATTCCAGATATCTCCCCTTGTCGTTTTCTTTGTCTTGGGAACTGAATAAAGCTATTCTGTATCTGATTCTCCTTGTCGGTACGGTCAGCCGGCTGGTGCACCCGTCGACAATACAGCACATTATTGTCGTAATTTTAAGGCACCCAAATCAAAGAACAAATTATGCCATACGATACAACACGTACGACGCATTACCAGCGAGAATTCAACTGTGTACGTATGCAAGAAAACTGGGCCACGCGCACATCCGTTCCATGATGACGATCATGACGAATATCGCGTATCGCGTATTGTTACTCGGGGCGTAACTCCGTGGTCATCGCTCCAGCGCGATAATCACTTTCGTTTTGGAATTCCTCTTGAAGGGCTTGTCCAAAACACATGATATTATGCCCAATTTTCATCAATATACGGTTTCTCAAGTACTGCTTCATGCAGATTTTACATTGATACCCATACATACTATGAATGAAACCATTTTTTGGGGGTATTATAAGTATGTTTAAAGCATGTCCATGGACCTTTAAAAAAAAACTAGGCGGTCCCCGGGTTTTACGTGATCACCTGGATTTTTTTAAAGAACTACTTTTTGAAAACTTCTTCGCGATACCTGGCTTGTGGCGAGATATCCGCGTCCAATCGAACTTATCTGGCCCGCCCAAGCTACACCCCACCAGTTTTTTATGGACTGTACGACCCCCAGCCTCCGAGAAAAAAGGGTGGCACACAGAAGACAGACACACAGGCCTATATAAAAGAGGATAATGGAAGTAAGGAAATAGATGCAAAATATGAAAATAAATTTAAACAGGACTGGCGGAGGGAAAGGATATGTAGGATTGAAAATGCAAAGCGGGCAAGGGTTGAGATCCATGCATCTAAGTGGTTATGGTTCTTGGGGGTATCTGTGTCTAATTGTGTGGTAGCATGTGCTTTGCATGATGTAAAAGTGCGTTGTGTGGGCTGGTTGTTGAAAAGGTGTTGTAGTGATCACCTTTGGGACACCCTGATTTACCTGGAAGTAGTATCAGTTTTGATATCCCGGAAGTATTATCAATTTGATATCAGATGGAAAAGGCAATATTTTATCATTGTGCCCTGAAATTTCAGCTTTTCAAATCCATTTCTTTCGCCAAGATAGAGACAAATTATGCTGTTTCAATGGTTAACCATCAATACGGTATCGAATAGGAATTGCAGTAAGCATTAGCGCTTCTACCATCAAAACACACGTTTGTTTCCCACGATACTTGGGGTGTCAGTATATGCAAAGTTCGGTCTGTATGTAGGGAAAACGATAGACAAAAATCAGAAACAGACACTTAAAAGGATATTGATTGTTGGGAGTTTGGTTTTCAGTTGTATTAATCTGAATAGTTTCCTTGTAAAAGGATTAAAGGGGATTGTCCGATATTCAGACTTGAAACTTTTCCTCTTTTCAGCTGAATTCCCCTTTTTGTTGCCCAAATTAAGTGTATTTTCTCTTATATTCAGCCCGTTTTTAGTGTTTTACCCAAATTTTCACGCTGTTTTTCAGCTTCTTTGAGCATTTCCTCTTTTTACACTACGAGGCAGTTTCAGGTCTGGATTTCATTATACAAATTTTAAACTTGATTGAAAGACCTTGACCCCAAAACCCCTTCTGTAAAATTTATGCCGATATTTCAATCTGTTTTGTGTTAGAGCTAAAATGTGTCTTTGTAATCCCATGAGTACTGTGGTCCAATTAATATTGGTCGACCAAAATAGGGCAAGTTTTCCGCTCTTAACATCCAAACCAAACCTCTTTTTGCTCTAAGATTTCAAAGGTCAAATGAGCTATCTAAGACCAAAATAATGACACTTCCGGTAAAAGCTGGGTTCTGGGGAAGGCTATTAGTGATCGACATGGACCTTTAATGATGTTATTGTTTGCTGTTTTTTTTGACAAAAAAGCCCTGCCCGATTGTTCTTGCACCCCACTTGCAAGCGTGCTTAATGACTTCCAGTGTGGATGGTGTGGTAACACAAACAACCCTACCATAGGAGTGGTAATAGAGTTCCAAATCGTTGGTTTTACACCCAATTGTGTAATAATGAATGATGAAATCATTTTAAGATAGCTGTAAATCTGTGTTCAAATGACTTGTGTTTTTTAAAGGCTGTCTCAGAGGATTGCCGATGAGGGCGCCCTCAATTTTCACACAAATTGTGTTTTTTGGCATGTACATACTGCTTGTCCATATATTAACCACTAGGTGTGAATATCTAAGCTAAATCGGAGTCTTCATATAGAAAATCACATCTTTGTTTCAAAATTCCGGATCCGGAAATGTTTTTTTTATTACATACCTATGGCACTGTTATTCACATAAATGTTTTTAGCTGCATCAAAACGAAAACTCTATTCATCTAACTTTGGAATTGATCCTTCTAGGTGACTATCTTTAGTTCTAGTTGATTATTTTTAATTAATATATTAAAAAATTATATTCAGAAATCCCGAGTCAGACTTTAACAAAAGAGAGATTTTGTGAGCAAAGAGATATTTGTGAGACTACTGTGACAATCATTTAGAGCATCTTCACTGAGAGTTAGGGCATTATTGGGTATTCATTAACCAACCACCGATTTCCCACAAAACTTTATGGTGGCTTTCGTGAGTGCCTAAGACTCTCATATACAAGAAGCAGGAACAATGTTACACTGAATCAGAATGGGCATCTTTGGATAATCAAAATAAAAGTAGCTAAATTAGTAAGCACATGGTTTAATAAATAAACCTTACATTGTGTAATTCCTTGCTATTCTCTTTAGCTGCCAAGGGGGATTTCGTGGTCCAGATAACAAGTAGCACTGAGCGCCTCGTCGGTGCCGGGATTCAACCCAAACAAATGTTCGTTCGGCGAACCTGCTGTGTGGTATTATGAGAGCTGCCCTGATGTACAGGAGTGTCGTTTAGATCTGGTTGACTGTATTGCTATGCCCACATGTATCAACACACCGGATCATATGAGTGTGAATGTAAACGAGGATTTGTTGGCAACGGAAAGACTATCTGTAACAAAACGTAAGAGATCTCCACTTGTGAAGATTCTGAAAGGGAGTCTACTTTAGACCCCCCCCGGGGTTTAAAAGGGTTAGTCCTACACGAGTGGACCTGTTTTTCTTCCAACATACTCTAAAAATGTACTGTAATGGGTGAGAAACTTCCTCATGGATGGGCAGAATGGCCCATCATAGGAATTTTCTCAATGTAACTGAACTTCACGGGATTTTGAAAAACTAGAGGTTAGTCTACACTCATGTAGGACTAACCCTAGTTTAAACCAGGACTAAAGTTAGTATCCCTTTCAGCATAACCACAGCCTATAACTTCATTAAGCAATGTAACCAAGTTTGTTTTTCTGTTGGGGGGGGGGTGTTAGTGGGTGTATTACTTGTAGGACATATACTGAAGAACCTAACTTAAAGAAATTATTTCAACATAAAGGGGAGCCTAGGGAAAGATTACAAAGGTCATCGGAAATATACCAATAGCTTATGATGTGTTTGGCTTATGACCAGACGCGGTTTGTTTGAGTCCTTCGAAAGCTCGCGGTTAAAAAGTTAACGTTCAGTACAAAAATATGTTCTCTGTCTATTTGGATGTATTGGTGGATGTGTGTGTGTGGTGGTGTGTGTGATGTGCGTGACGGCATGCATGGTGTGCATATGTTCATTTAAAGGTGGGTGACCCGGTCATGATCCGGTATTTCAAATGTTTCTCCCCACATGAAAGCATGTCACCAAAATATTACATAGCTAGTATATTCTTAGTTTTCTCAATGGGCGCACTAGAACTATCACTATGAGGTTACAATATGCCCATCCACAAGGTCACAGTTCAGTGGGTTGTACTTGTCATGCATTGACATGAACTGACCTTTGTGTGATTCGGGTATAATATATCATACCCAAAAACCAGGGGGTGTATTTTTCTAATACACTGGTGAATGGAAGGTACTGAACTGTGCCAAGGGCAATGAGATGGTGTATATGAACACCAATGTCTGATTGGCTCATTTCGCATAAACATGCGACGGGCCTATGAGTAACCAATCTTATATCTCTGTGTAAACCATACCACCATTCTTAAAGTATCTCTGTTAGATCATTACAGATATACCTTCCAAGACCAATCAAAAAGGCTTAGGATACCAATAAGTTACACTTAAAACCACTCTATCAAAGCCATAGAATTGATATAAACTAGAGTCAAATGCGTGTGTTATGGAAGAAGCCAGCAACGGAACCAAAAATCTAAGGCAGGTCTCAACATTGATCTAGTTGGGCAACGTTCATCATCATCACTACGCATCTTGCTTTGATGTGTTAAGAGACTAAACAAAAAACTTTCACATTTGCTCGTACAGGTTGTTGCCGGAAATTTTGATTTTGAACAATTTTTTCTGGCTATAGTTTTAAGTGGAATTGTGCAGTTTAAAAAAAACTAAGTTGCTAAAATGATTCTGATTCTGACTTATCTATACTCATAATATCTTTGACCATTGTTATAATTGCCTTAGAAAAGGAGTAAGAAATTTAAGCCAGAATAGTTGTTGTGGCAAGTTGTTGTTTTTCCATTTATAAACAACCAAAGACCAATTGTGCATTAGTGGATTGTTGGAATTCTCTCCCGCCTATAAATTTTGTAAACCGATTGGCCCGATACCATATATTTTTGAATGGACCACACGTAAAGGGCAATTTTTCCATATCATACTACAACCTATGCATGTGTAGGACGTCATCTTGTTTGTACTTGCTATTCAGACAAGATATTTCATGAGCAAAAAATATATACCCATTATGAAGTTCATCCTTGAAATAACCACCAGTATACAAGTGTGAGTCAATAAAAACCCTACATTCAGAAAGATTTTTTCTTCAAAGGTTAAACGTTATTTTTGCGTCAATGTTTGCTTTGGTTATTCATAGGGTAAAATGGTAAAAAATTAAAAAAAAAAAAAAACATTTTTATTTATTTGGTGGTCTTTCGGGCTTTGGGTTCAGAAACTATGTAATTTTGCGGAGAGACCTAAAAATGGGGTGGGGGCAGTTTTTGGGGCGATTTTTAAGAGCCACTACAAGGCGGAGAGACTGACAACGACGTGTACCATAACACATATAGCAAAGACAATTCACACCTGCAATTTCCGATGTCTCGCTTTCTTTTTTCTCGACAAAACATATCAGTTGAATAAAATGGGTTTTTATTTTGGTAAAATAATTATAAGTAAAATATCTTCAAAAATTAAATTAACCTTGTTCATCATAAAGAGTCCGTTTTGCAATCACTCCAATCAATGTCTCAGTTTCATACATAATGAAACTGCTCAGAGATTTTTTTGTTTTTATAGCTCTCTAAGGTATTATTTTGCACAAATACAGTAATACTCCCGTCCAATAAATTGCAGAAGAACTAAAGCTGAATTTTCTTGTAACTAAATCGGAATTAAACAACCTTAAAATTCAATTATCGCACTAACTGCTGTTTTCAAGCGGAATACAACTTTCTATGGTTTCACTTTTGCTCCCAGTTTCGTTTGTAAGGTTAAAACCATGAAATATTGCTGAGCCAAAGTAAACTTTGGTCTTACTTACACCAGCTATCGTGATTTCTTTTGTGAAATTGGGAACATTTTTTTACTTAGACATTTATTTTCTTGTGTATCTCTGGTATATTATTTTTATAATCCTCAATTACTACTCCCCCACCTTCGTATTGTTCAAACAATAATTTGGTGTTAAACGTTTTCACTCAACACTTCTGAAGACCTGTAGCTTGCAGCTTTGTTTGGCTCAAAATCGGCCAACCGATTTTGTGAAGTCTCTCAGCAAAATAGGCGTAACTTTTTCTCCAAAGTCCAAAATGACCCCAATAACCGTTTTCTGACAGCCTGTTTTATCCTTCTTTTTTTTTTTTTATAACCATAGCAAACATTTGAGCAAAGACAATTTTAAATAACTATTTTAATTATTTTTTTATTCTTAATGTAGGGTTTTTTTGACTCCCACTGTACAGTGGTGCTAAGAAATTGAATTTTAAAACAAATTAAGTGGGATGTTTCTTAGAGAACTGATGTTTATATAAACTGTATTGAATGCCAGAATTCTTATAATCTGTGGTTTGAACGTCAAATGGCGCACACTGGTCATTGAATTGATCGTAGTAGGAGTTTTCGATCATGTACCGATCCATGCACTGATTCGATACTTGATATACTGATCGATCAGTACATCCCTAGTGCGCCATTGCCGTGGTTTAATATCCTGATAACGATAACGGAAACCAAACTGGTGGTGCTCAAAACTCTGATATGAAGTGTGTGTGCTCACGACAAAACCTCAAATTCTGTTCACCCTTGAGGAGAATATTCACAATCTCTTAAATGTGTCATTGATCAAACCTGTACCATTTTTTGTGATGTTCAGTGTTACCATGAATGTGTACATGGCCATTGTAGTGGGCCTCCCAACTATGATGTATATGTGACATAGGCTGGACTGGTATCAACTGCTCAACAGACTGTTGCTGTCATTATCACAGTACCTGTGTTAATGGGATCGGATTGTGTGATGATTGTCCACGTAAGTACATTTCTGAGGACAATTAATGCCATTTCTAAATATAACAGCACTAATTTTTTTTTACATATTCTGTTTTGGCTTTTCATAATTCTTTATATAAAATTTACAGGAATAAAAGTGAAATTTAGAATATAGATTTTTTGGAGTAAGAAAAAAGCTTCCATTCTGCTAGAGTCACTATGGCGCTAAAAACCTGTACCATACTCTTTAAACTTATAGGCTGGTAATTCTGAAAGGGAGACTAACTTTAGATCTGGGGGTTTAAACCAGGGTTAGTCCTACAAAGAAGGGGACCTTTTTTTTCTACAACATACTCTAAAAGGGTGCTGTTACTGGTGAGAAAATTCCTCACGGATGGGCCGTTCCAGCCCATCCATGAGAGAATTTTCTCACCCGTACATTTACCTTTCACTTTCACATTATTTATAAAAAAAAAGGTCCCCTCTTGTAGGACTAACCTGTGTTTAAACCCAGGTCTAAAGTTAGTCTCCCTTACAGAATACCAACATAGCTGGTATTCTGAAAGGGTGGTTAACTTTAAGGCTGGGTTTAAACCAGGTTAGTCCTACAGCAGTTGGACTTTTTTTCCTTTCAAAATACTGTGACAGTTAAATGTACATGGAGAAAATTCCTCAGGATGGGCCATTGTGGGCCCATCATTGATGAATTTTCGTTCATCCCGTTACAGCAACAATTTTAGAATTATGTTGAAAAGAAAAAGTTCCACTCTGCAAAGGACTACCCTGGTTTAAAACCTGGGCTAAAGTTATACTCCGCTCCAGAATACCAGCCCTTGTTTTCCACATCAGGTCAATAGGTACCAATAGGTTCGAATGGTGACATTTTTAAACTGAAGGTGAACTAGTGGAACTTGAAATTAATAATTAATTGAAGAGGAATATCAATGGAACAAAAAATAAGTGAGGGTCCATGCCGAAATGTACAGCAAAGGTTAAATTTTCTAGTCATAATGTTGCTTGTATCTGCTGTTGTCTGCCTGAGGAAAATATCACCACTTTTAAATTTGAGACGCACGCATGGAGTGTACTTTTACATTGGTGTGATGTCATGTGGACATTAGTGTCGTCTGCAAGAGGGCACATCGGCATTGATTTCGTAGTGCGTGTGTTATCTGCAGCTGTCTGTGGTAAAAATGTTAACCCCAATGTTAACCCTAATGTTAACCCTAATGTTAGCCTTAAAACATAATTTCCTACTGTTTCCACATAAGCGCACACATTTTCATGGCACTTGCACGTAATGATTCGTGGGTAGTGCCCCACAAGCTACTTCCTCTAGAGTGGGGTCAAAGGTCATCTAGAGGTCATGGCCCCAAAATGGTCAGATTTATCAAATTGATTGGTGTTTTCACATGTGTCGATCAATTTTCATGACAATTTGATAATCATAGTTTTTGGGTAGTGTTGCACTTGTTGGTGACCTCATGTGACCTTTGTCCTCATTCAGAAACCGTGAGGCATGCTTTCGGTGAATACTGCATTTTTACTCTGAATTCTGTGAATCCGGTGAGTCCTCTAGACTGATAAGAGGGCTTACTTGGTTACTGACATCGCACCACTTAATTCTTACCTAACGTATATAAGACTTTACTGGTAATAATTTTTTGTTTGATTTTTAGATTGGACAATGGGTGAACACTGTGAGCTCTGTCGTCCCGGTAGCTATGGCAATGCAACCAACAGCCCTGGTTGTCAAGAATGCCAGTGCAATGGACATGGAGATGTTGCCATGGGAACATGTGACAATACGACTGGGATATGTTACTGCACAGAGAACACACATGGGGATTATTGTGATCAGTGCTTAGAAGGGTTCTATGGGGACCCAAGGTAGGTAACAGGGTTAATGTTATGGAGATAGGGATATCACCATGGCAACATGACAATATTATGGGATGTGTTACTTTACAAAGAACACACAGGGGCATCATTGTGATAAGTGCTTGGAAGGGTTCTATGGTGATCCAAGGTAGATTACATGGTTATTAATGGTGATGGCGATGTCACCATGGTAACATAACAATACTATGGGATATATTTTTGTACAGAGAACACAAATGGGATTACTAGGATAATCCCACTGTGGATTCTATGGGGATGCAAGGTTGGTTAGCCAGGTTTTATCAGTGATGAGGATATCATGTTCTGTTCATTAGTACTGCCTTTAGTTTTTACTGAAAGTAGTTATGATTTTTTTATATGAAAGCCCTATTTTTTGTCATTATCAATCAAACATTTCAGCCTCCCAATCCATTTGTTTTTGGACTCAGTTGTAGTGGTTAACCATATGCATGTCATTTATTAGCACAGGAGTCTGTGGGAACATTGCAGTTCTAGTATATAAGCTGCAGTATTCCTGCATTTGAAAGTGAGCATATTTGAGCATCAGTCTTTTGTCTTAAGTTTTACCATTTTGGTGACATGTCAACAACAAAAAATGTGCAACAACATTGCCAATAGTACTAAGGGGAATGTTAGTGTGGCTATCGTGCCATGTTGCCATGGGAACCTGATAATATTGTTACGCTCTGTTACCAAGAAAAGAAAAATATTGAAGGTAGGTAATCCAAAAGAATCAAAATAGGTTAGGGCAGTACACTCTGCAAACCACAAACTGATTCTGGTGCTTTGATGTGGGCTGGTCATGGGTAGTACCATAGCCCATGTACAACCTTGTTGTCCTCTGTCATTCATATACATTCCTTACTGTGGAGTTGATTCATCAGCTCCAGCAGTTTTAGAATAAGAAAATATTACTTGATAGCAAAAAAAATTTCAGGATAATTCGTCAAGATTTCACATTTACATGTAAACCAATGACAACATCTAAATTTGGGATTTCTTGGCTACTAGCGCCTGGCCATGATAATCTTACCATGAAACAACAATATCATGAGAAATATTCAGCTTTTATTGCAATTTAGTGTATCTGTAGAGACCAAATACAGTTTCCACAAATCGTGGCCAGCGTGGAACACTTGGTATGTACGTAGCAACAGCACCGTAATGTATGGGCTTATTTGCGCAGCTCTGTAAATGAGATGCAAGCACGTACGCGGTGTCTTACGCTGAACGCTTTTATGTACACAGCAGGTATCTAATACGCTAGCCACAATTCTTCTGCGGAAACTGTAGTATAGCGAAAAATTTGACGTAGTCTAAACTGTTACGATTTACTTATTCTCCCACACAGAGACAACCAACACTGTTACCATCAGTGCGAGGGACGTATGATTTTAACTAACGTTGAGTCATCAGCTCTAGGCTCTCACAATGGTAGCGGCGTCATTGACCCAGAAAGGGCTTACTGCCTATGGATCCTTACGGTATACAACAATCTCACAGACCCTGAGGCTGTGGAACCAGTGCCTAGCATCAGCTTCTCTGTCAATAGTATACATACTGCATGTGCGGTGAGGATGCTTGATTAAATATTCAGGAACTGGGAGGAAGGGAGATTGGGCGGAAGGGAAGAAGAAAATGGTGACAGAGGTGGGAGGGGGATAAGTAGGGTGAGGTTGTGGAACCAGTGCCTAGCATCAGCTTCTCTGTCAATAGTATACATACTGCATGTGCGGTGAGGATACTTGATTAAATATTCAGAAAAAGGGAGGAAGGGAGATTGGGTGGAAGAGGGGAAGGGGACAAGAAAATGGTGGCAGAGGTGGGAGGGGGATAAGTGGGGTGAGGTATTTTAATGTTCAAGGGAAATGAAGTGTTTTTTTTTTTTTTTTTTTTCAACCAACACTGTTACCATCAGTGCGAGGGACGTATGATTTTAACTAACGTTGAGTCATCAGCTCTAGGCTCTCATAACGGTAGCGGCGTCATTGACCCAGAAAGGGCTTACTGCCTTTGGATCCTAACGGTATACAACAATCTCACGGACCCTGAGGCTGTGGAACCAGTGCCTAGCATCAGCTTCTCTGTCAATAGTATACATACTGCATGTGCGGTGAGGATGCCTGATTAAATATTCAGGAAAAGGGAGGAAGGGAGATTGGGTGGAAGAGGGGAAGGGGAGAAGAAAATGGTGGCAGAGGTGGGAGGGGGATAAGTGGGGTGAGGTATTTTAATGTTCAAGGGAAAGGAGGTAGTGGTGATGGAGGAACAGAAAGTGAAAGGAAGCATGGGTGAGGAATATGTTTACTCTTTCAAGGGAGGGGAGGAAGGGAGATGGAGAATGAGCTCAATATGCTAGGGTGCATTAGAATGAGTATTAAATAGAAATTATATTGATCTGGAAACTACATAGTTCTATGAAATAGTTTAGGCTTTTTGTAAGGATGCAAACTGAAAAAGAAATAAGCAAGGCCCATGTCAATATCATCAGCAAAGGGTAGAATTTTTTGGCCCACACAACACAATGTGTTGAGAATGGTGAGAATCCACTCTATTAAACACCTAATTTGAGTCTTCAATTTCACCTGGCCTATGTTCCATGCTTCCACTAGCAAGTTCAATAAGTTCAACTCAGGCAGAGCGCCTTGTTCAGTCTGTCAGGCTTTTTTCTGCATTTGCAAAAATTTGATGGGAGTTTTATACAGGGAAGGTTAAAACCACAAAGCAATGTAATCAAGGCTGTCGCCCTCAGCGCTCGCGCTAAGGATTTTTATTTGTGTAGCAATTTTTGCAACAGCTCTTGCTTTGATCATATTGATAGTGCATACGTATGGGGAAAAATTGCTACACAATCTTAAAATTGCATAGCAAATGGCAGAAAATGTGTAGCAAACTGCTATGCTAAACAAGCTATCGCGAGCCCTGTCCTGGTCGCCCTGAGTAGCACAACCACTGCACCTGACCACAACAGGTATTTGTGGTTTTATACTTAGACTAGTAGAATCCTGGATCCAGCCAGTGTGCACAACAGACCCCAGGCAGTGTACCAATATTTTTTTGTTTTGTTTTGTTTGTTTAATCTTTCTCTAGACAGGGTAGTCCTAAAAAATACTAAAACACTGATTTCAAACCTGAAAACACAATTTTCAAAATAATTGAGAATAAATGTTAATTATGCAGTACAGTGTGAAAAATTAGCAGACAACCTTGATCAAGGCTAGAAGATATAAATGATGTTTCTGTTGTTGTTTACAGAGGGACTATGTGTATGTGTATGATGGTATTCCCAGTGATATGGTAGTAGATGCACCAGCCTTCATAGCAGAGGGTACACCTCTTGGTACCTTCTGCGGCCATTCCCTCATGGAAACTCCAACCGTTGTTGCTAAATCGGGTAAGTATGCTCATCCCTGAAGACAAAATTCAGTGAGCAGTACTTGTATTAAAGCAATAACAGCACATTTTTTGAAGAGCGCCCCCAATTTTCAGGATATTTTGAGATTTTTGCACAGTTGCATTGGTAATAGGCTAATATAATAAACAATACCCGTGAATGGTAGAGCTCAAAACCCTCTGTGTCGCGAAAGAAGGAATTTTGTAACTAGAATAATTAATGTCGGAGATCTCTGATGATAATTCATTGACTGCTGGAAACGTCCTTCCAATATGATATAGCCGGGAAATTGCACCATGTACGTGTCTACGCATTAGTTGTTCCTTCGGATCAGGCAAATCAAGTTAGAGGTCATTTTTGTGAGGTGTCTCTATTTCCTCTATTTCTCTATTTCATCATGGTGTGACATAAATTTGGCATTTCCAGCTCCACCATTAAATTAAAAAAGGGATTCCATTTCTAAGTACACAATGACTCCTTTTATGACAAATACACATTTTGAGCATTACCACTCAACAGTGTAGTTTACAAGACAAGTTACCTACACAACTGTGCATAAGAAAATCTCAAATTTTGAAAATGGTTGGGGGCCCTCTTCCAAAGAAGGTGCTGTTATTGACTTTTTGTAAAGAGACATGGCACATTTGAAAACATAGTGCGCCCTCAGATTTTCGAAATGATATTTTTGCATGGTTGTAAAGCTTTTAATCATTAGCCCTCACCTGAAATGATTAGACCAAGAATTTATGGTGTAAACAGAACGATTTTATGATAATGTCGCCGGCAAACATTAATTCAGCAGCTGACGAAAAGGCGTCTTAACACAAGAAGACGCACGCCGTATGCAGGTTTCCCACGGCAGGACCCTTGTTTGACGGTCTGTGACCTATGTGGATTTTAATCAATGAGTAGGGTCTGTGAATCCATGTAATATATACATTTGTTGATTAAAGTTAGGAAAATTAAGATTAGCATACAGATTAACCGGGATGTCTTTAACCTCTTATGAACATCCCTATCTGTTTTTTGTCCCTGCCGAACGAAGGTCGGGAGGGGATCTATAAAATGGGCTCCGTCCGTATGTACTGTCCGTGATAAAAATGTTAACCCTGGAACAATTTGGGCATATCTTTTTTCTGGATGAGCTGGAGTAGCCAAAATTGGTATATGTAGGAGGGTAAACCCCCTACGCACCATGTAATTCATTTCCCAGGGTCTTCCCCTGGGTCGTGTCAGGGGGAAAAAGTCAATATTGCACACGGAAAATGTCAACATTTGGCCATAGTGTACGATTTTATCTGGAGTTACGTATGGGCTACGATGATGTAACTGGTGGAAAGAAGCGTGGTTGATGAGTCTCGACCTTGATTAGTTTGGGGGTAAAAATATGCTAATTAAGTATCTAATGTGCATAATTTATTAACATTTTCCCGCCAGGCTGTGTACAAGTTTTCCGGAGTTTTTTTTTCCGGTTTTTTTAAAAAAAAGGGGGGGGGGGCGTATAATGATGTAAACTGGTGGAAGGAAGCCGGGCTGAGGAGTTCTTGACCTGTAAACTTCATACATTGTAGTTGCATTTTTGCATGTAGTGATCACAACATTCGGCGGGGACATATTTTACGCATCGCGTAAATCAGAGTTGGGCATTGTTAGGTGTAAAATGTATCTCTATTTCCAATGGCCTAGACTATCATTTGAGAGCAAATTGAAGAATTTTCATATTTTGTGAAAAGAGGTTATGTGCCAGGCCGCTTTAAATATAAACTGACCTTGTGCATTTGGGGTATCATAAATTAACCTAATCCTATGCCGTTATACCGTGTGCCTTGATAGTGAATAGCTGCCTTTCTTTCTCCTACATAGGTATTTTACGGTAATTTTCCCAAGCCATATCTCGATCCCTCTGCACAACTGGCTTCACAGCCGTTCTACAAGGGCAAAAGCGTTCCCAACAGTTGCCATGGAAACCGAAAATGTGACGATAGCAACCAATGTGTGTGTAAGGAGGTTACCGTGGGAAAGACTGCGAAAACATTGATATGTCCAGAGAATTGTGGGGAGACTAGGGGAGGGTGTGATGAGGTAAATGACATTGAAACATTGGTCTGTCCAGACAATTGTGGGGAGACTAGGGGAGTGGGTGATGAGGGAAATACAGTGAAACATTGTATATGTTCCCAGATAATTGGGGGAGAGTAGGGGAGTGTGTGATGAGGGGATAAATGACATTGTAATAATAGTAATGTGTGTGTGTGTGTGCGTGCAGCATGCATTTGCAATGCCATCAAACACGGACAATTTCCCGCACTGAACCGGCCCAAAACGAGGACACCCAGCATAATGAACGCCACATTCCATAATTATGGCTATTTGTCAGATGGTGGATCACAATGTGCATATTATGTGTATCATTGAATCTGGACTTATCGCTTGACTGTGGCCAATAGAGACATCGCGTCACCCGGTCCTGTAAACAGAGTCGCGGTTACTGGCAACCACACACATGTGTGTGTGCTGTGCGTGCACAATGCGTGCATGCGTGATGGTGCGTGCCCAAAAAACCCCATGCCTGCATGCGAGTTATTGCAGTGAAATTTGTGTGTATGGACATGTGCATAATCATTTGTGGGAAGGTTCCATAGGTACCCCTTTATGAATGTACAGAAACAAAATTATTTTTAATTATGGCCTTACTCTAACAAAATGACCCTAGCCCTAAGGCCAAAAATAAAAGAAAATCATTACACTGAACTGATTCCTTTACACCAATGTTTGACTGAAACATAGGCAGTTCCCTTTCTGAGAAGTGGAATGTCCCAAAATACCATAATTGACACCCTAAAAAAGAGAATGGTGCGACCAGGGGACCCAGGTCACCCACTGATCGACATTAGCTCTTCCTCAATTCCGTTTTGCCCGCCAGTCAGATCGGACGTTTACCGCAGCCCTCTTGTCATTTAGCAGCCAAAAATTACGAGATTTTTGAGAATGGACTAGTTGTCGTCTCATGACGGAAGATTCCTACACTATACCATATCTATCTGGGAATATATACTGGGCTTATATACTGGACTTATAACGCACTTTCGGACGAATAACGGAAGACTTTTTACACCGTCGGAGAGCTCTTGTGTGGTATCCTTTTTACCGCATGCGTAATGTGTTCTGTGTAGCGGTAAAATAAGGTAACAAAGGCAGCCATGACGACGTGTTGCTGCTTTGACTGCTTTGACTATAGGTGTGCGTGGTATTGTTATTGTTATCGGGCTTGGCTGCTAACAATTATGTGGTTTGGTGTGCGGTGTTTATTTATTATATGCTTGTGGTATGACTTACTAAAAAATATGTGAAAAACTGTGTTTGAAAATTTCTTTAAGACCGTTCGTGAATCAGTTACCGAGTTGGTTTTGTGTCTTGACGTTGCGTACCGGGACCTCAAGCGCACGTGGTTATTTTTCTGGTACGGTTTTTATTGCGCACGCTATTCCATCTAGCACTCACGCTCACCCCGTTTCATATGGCGCACAATTGCGGGTTTTTTTTTTTTTTTTTTTTTTTTCTTTTTTTTTTTTTTTTTTTCTGCCCTGCCTCCATTAATGCCTGGACCCCCATCCTATGTTATCCGTGCACACGCAATGTCCCGCACCGACAGGTGCCCCCCTTTCTGTCTCGCGACTTACGGATGTCAGTGGCAATCTGAGCATGGTCGCCGCTCGTGCTGCGTACAGGAAGGGGGGGGTGACGTGATCGGCTCCGGCCCGGGTTCGTCCAATGGCAGCCGCTGCTCTGGGTGCTCCCTAAGGTGAGGTAGCTTCGGATTCTTCACGGCATGCTGATGGGTGGCTTCGGGCGCCCGTCGGAGCGCCACCGGCCCGCTGGCTCGCCTGGTTCAACCCTCGGGCTGCTCCGGTGCAGCTAGCGCGGTCTGCTCTGCCAATCCCTCAGGGGGCTTGGCGCGGCAGGCACTTCCTGTTAGTGGTGTATGGGGAGGCCCTGGTCACCCGGGCTAATCCATCACCGATGTTGTTCGCACCTAACGTGGTTACGGTCCCGGTGTCCCTCGGGCAGTCGACCGCGACCACGGGGCTATTACTTCGGGGTATGTTAACGGCAAACCCTGGGGCTTGGCCTCGGCTTTCCCTTTGCGGATCCCACAGGTTTTGATACGCTCGCTGCAAACCCCGCTGTCTAGCCGTGCTATTTATGCATTGCCTCCCAGCCGGCGCCGCTAGCTGCTCCGGGCCCTGCGGGCTTGGCGTGGCGGGTGGTGCGTCGCTGGGTTGGCCTCCGCAGATGCCCAGCTTGACTAGGTCGGCCATGCCTCTCTTTGGCGGTTACGCCTGCTGTGGTTGCCAGTGCTGGCCTTCCGGCACCTGTATCCGCGGCGGGTCCGCCTATGGTGGGGTACCGTTGGGTGCTGCCTCTGGCGTCCCTGCGGGCAGCCCTCGTGGCCTACCCTGCGGGACACGTATCCCCGCTGCAGCCTACCTTCTTAGGTTACGCTGCTTCCCCGTACGTGACTTACCCACCCAGTCGAACTGGACTGCTGGGGCGGGACAGTCTAGTATGGTCTTTCGACCGTGGCTTCACGCTTCCGGGATCCCATCCATGCCTATAGTCACACCGCGCCTCCCCCCCCGCGTCGGCTGCCCAGCCCGCAGCAACCAGGTGCTTGTCGGGGCTGTTTCTGCCCGCTTTCGAGCGCGGCCTTTTGCGCCGCTCTGCGCAGTGGTCTCCCTTCCTGGTAGCCTCCCCAAGCTGCGACGGTAACAGCCTGGTAGGTGGCCTGGCAGGGCGGTGTACCCTTCCACTACCCTTCGGCTTACGTGCCTGGGACCTGGGGTGCCTTCCCCACGCCTTCTCGGCCTGTACCCTCTCAGGGTCGGGCTGGGTGCAGTCGAGCCCCTTGGCTCCTGCGGCTCAGCCTACGCCAGTTGGCTTAGTCCCCGCGGGGGGCTCTGTTGTCGCCGCCCAGGTGGCGTCACCTAGCCTTCCGCCTCCGTCTCTCGTTCCGCTGCACCGTCCTCCCAGGACTCCTACTGGCCGCAGACTTCCGATGTTTTCGGAGGACAGCGCTGGCGGGATGGACTCGGGCTCGGAGAGAGTCACATGGGTGATGATCCTTCGCAGCCGTACTGACGTCCGCGGGCAGCTTCCGAGCAGGAGGAGGTGGATTTCTCTTCCCGCGGGCACCCCTCAGGTGCTGCTCAGGCGGCCGAACGTCTCGGCCTGCCTTGCGCGCCTATCGGCGTGCGGAGGATGGACAGCTCATCTGGGCTTCCCCAATCCTCCCTCCGGAACTCTTCCATGGTTGACGCTTCCCACAGCGTTTGGTCTTCTGTGAAGCGTCCGGGAGGTTTACTCAGAAGCTCTTTCGTCACCCGTGAACTTTCGGCAGTTCGTTGAGAACTGTGAAGGGGACTTTGACGCCTTCCTGGGACTCCGACCATGATCTGAAACCTAGCGGCCAAGTTGCCAACAGGCAAGGCTGCCCCGGCTGGCGTCTCCCCCTTCTGGGAGGACCAGTTGAAGGCCCTGGACCTGGCAGGTGGACCTCGGCATTAGCTGGGCCGCTTTTCTATGGTCTCGCCCACGACCTCAGATCTCGTTGGGCGAGGGTGATTTTTCTCCCGGAAGCCGCCGATGCTTTGACTGTCCTAGCTTCGCTAGTGACTCGGCAGACGAAGGCTTCAATGTCTTGGCTCGTCGCCTCAGCTTTCTTGCGACGCGAGAAGCATGCTTTCACTCTACGCACCCTTACGCGCCGATCTAGCATCGAGGTCTCTAAGGCCAAGCCCGAGTCACGGGAACGTCCTCTTCGGAGGTTCGTTCAGTGATTCACTGCTTGCTTCAGCGAACGCGTAGAGTCTGAGCAGGCACTCAAAGAAGCTCAGGCGAAGATCTTCTCCGGGAGATCTCTTCGGTAAAGAAGAAGACGAAGCGCTCGGGCTCCTCTTCTTCCAGCCGTGCCACCAAGCAGGCGAAGTCGACACCGCCTCAGCACCCAAGAAGCCCGCTTGCCCCGCTACTTCTTCTCAGAAGCCCGGGGCCAGGCCGAAGGCTCGTCCCCTCCCAAAACAAGGCACCTGGGAAGGGAATAAGTCTTCGTCCGTGAGTCCGGCGCCGCGGGTCTCTCCTTCGGGAGGGCACCTTACCACCTCCGGTGGGCGGCTGCTTAAGTTCCTTTGTGCGGAAATGGCCAGCCATTTCTCCCGCACCTTGGGTGCTGATTGTGGTGGAGCGGGGGTCTCTAATGCGAATTCACCGCGGGTCACCCCAGCGACTTCCATGCCGAGACCTACCCCGCTTCCGGGGGAGCCGAAGAACCAACTTCTTCTGGACGAGGTCTCGGCCCTCCTGGCGAAGGGTGCCATTTCCGCGGTCGACCCCCCCTTCACGGAAGGGGTTCTGGTCGACGTCCTTCTTGGCTCCCAAGAAGAACGGGGATTGGCGTCCCTCCTGAACCTGAACTGCCCGTTGAATCATTTCCATCAGGCCGCAGAAGTTCGGATGTAAACTCTCGCGTCAATCCTTCGCTGTCCGTTGAAGGGGAACTGGGCATCGTCTTTGGATCTGAAAGACGCCCTATCTGCCCGTCCCAGTCGCAAAATCCGACCGCGTGGTCCGGTTCCAAATCTAGGCCAGTCGTACGATTGGACGTGCCTCCCCTTCGTACTTTCCCTTCACAGGGTCTTCCACGAGGTGACCCGGATTGTGCGCCTTCCTCAGGCGGCAGGGGTCAACCTCTGCATGTATCTCGACGATTGGCTGATCTACGGTCCGTCCGAGATGGTCAGTCGTACCGTTCCGGTCGTCAGAGGTTGGGCTTCATTGTTCAACTTCGACAAGTCGATCCTTAACCCCCTCTCAGGACTGAGGTATCTGGTGCCGCGGCTGCAACTGCTTCCGGGCATTGCAGAACCAACGGCCGACGGGTGAATGTCGTGGTTCAAACTGCGACATCCATGGCGCTGCTTCCGCAGCCCCCCGCTCGGACTGGCTTCGCCTTCTAGGCTTGATGGCCAGTCCTCGCGCCCTGGTCCCTACTGTGCCTTCATATGGGCTGCTTCAAATGCACCTCGGGCGACATTATAGGCCGATCAAGCACCAAGACTCCCGTCTGATCCCTGTCAACGCGGAGATCCGGGAACACCTGGCAAGGTGTCTCACCTCCCCAACTGCCTCAGGGAATCTCTCCCTGCGCCTCCTGTCGATGTTTTCATCACGACGGACGCGTCAACGTCGGGTTGGGGGGTTTCACCCTAGACCCTTTGCGCCTCGGGGACGTGGTCCCGGCCCGAGGCTCAGGCCCATTGTCATCGCCTGAATTGTGGGCAATGGAACGTACCCTAGCTCACTTCGAAGCGATGGTGCCCAACTCCAGTGTCCTAGTACAGTCGGACAACTCCACCGTGGTGGCCTATGTCAACAAGCAGGGCGGGACTCGGCCCCGGTCCCTGTGCCTCGACGCCATGCGAATTATAAGCGTTGTGTCGGGACCGGGCCATCACGATGTCCGCAGTAACACAATCCGGGGGCCGTCAACTTCTTGCCGACGATCTGTCGCGCGGCAGATGAACGGCCGCGGAATGTTATTACTGAAGAACCGAGAGGTCGTGCGGGAGATCTTCGAGAGAGTTTATGTCCCTCAGATCGACCGGTTCGCTCGAACCTGAGTCACCAGCTCCCCCTGTACTGCACCCGGACTCACGACCTCTGGTGCGTACGCATTCGACGCTCTGGCGATAGAAGACTGACGGGGTAACGGCCTATGCTTCCCGCCGCTTCCGATTCTACTCACATGGTTTGTGAAACGGAGCGGGGGCGTGCCGTGTCAGCCTCAGCGCTCCTTTTTGGCCGAAACACCGTTGGTTTCAAGTCCGATGGTGGATCGCTTGGCGGCTCAAGCCTCTGCGTTCTTCTACCGTGAACCGTCCGGACCTAGTGTCCCATCCGGACGACTGGAGCCTCTGGCTTGCCTTGCGTGGCCATTACCCCGTCCCGATGCCGAGATTCTGGCTTTTCGCAGAGCGCTACTCGCTCATATACGGGAAGAAGGAAGTCCACCATGGACGCTTACTCTAAGCGTCTTGGACCCTACTTCCGTTCACCTGGTGTGAGCGACGATAGGTGTCTCCACTCGGGCATCTGTAGCCGATATCGCTGACTTTCTCACTGATCGCTTTGGGATAGCGGACTTGAAACCTCTACGGTTGAAGGAATTACAAGTCCTCTATCTTATCGTCCCATATGGGTTTCGACGACTGACTCTCATTAATGACGATGGCGCGATCCGTCTCCTCGCTAGAGGGAATGTTTAATACACGAACTCCGCCACTACGGTCCCTCCCTGGGACTTAACACTGTTTGACTTTTAGTGAAAGTCTCCCCTTTCGCACGAGGCTGAGGCATCACTACAACATGCACCATCAATACGGTCTTCCTGGTCGCTCTCGCCTCCCCCCCCTGGGAGACGATGCTCGGAGATCAAGAAGACTCTATGTCGGCGTCTGAATTATCTCTTGACAGGGTCCAAATTGTTCTTTGAGTTGGAGCTCCCGGACTTGTCTGCAAGAACGAGTCAATTCCTCATTCCGACACTTAACAATCTCTTCCTACCCCGAATTGCATGTCCACTCTTGGGCGGGAAGATCGCCTGTGGTGTCCGTTCGGGCCTGGATACTACAAACGTAACACTAGTCCGCTCAGGGCACGAACGACTCGTTGTTTCTTACACACGCTTCCCCCATGGGTCCGCGTCACGATTGCTAGATGGATTAGCCCTGTACTTAATGAATCCAACGCGGTGATAGGAGCTTTCCAAGCTCGAGCCCATTCGGTTCGTAACATCTCGTCGTCATGGCCTACCACGCGGCGGAATCAGTATTGCCGAAATAAATCGCGTGCTATGTCGTGGATGGCCCCCACAACGTTTTCGTCAGTGTACTACGAAACGTACAAACTCCTCTAGAGAACGTTGCGAGGGCGCTCTTGCATAAACCCCACTAAAATCAACTTCACTATAAATAAAGTCTTCTATTCCGGTGCCGGACTGTGAGCTCTCCCCGGAGTATTCCGTTGCCAGGTGAGCGTTTATGTCCCCGATTTTATGTTAATGCCTTTAGGCCTAAACATATGTTTTTTATGTTTAGGGAGGTCTTGCCTTTGGCTGCACGTTGTTGGCTGCTCTGAAATATCATGCTCCACTCCGACTGATTGCGTAACTCTGGTGTTGATTGGAAAATATTCATTCAACGGGGGTTAATGCATATGTTTCAGTCAACATTTGTGGAAAGGAAATCAGTTCAGTGAATGATTTATTCAAAAACAGATTATGTTTTATAAATCATCTAACTGAGGCATGATTTCCTTTACAATGTGAATTCCCACTTCCAGGCCCGACCCCCACAGCATTGATATGTAAGCACGTCCGGTGGGTTTGAGCCCAAAAACGGAATTAAGGAAGGAGCTTAAGGTCGACATCCCAGCTGGGTGTGACCTGGGGTCACTGGTGAGGACCATTTTCTCTTTAGGGGTGTAATCTCTGGTAATTGGGGGCATTCAACTTAGCAGAAGGGAAATGCTTGTTACAGTAAACATTGGAAAGGAAATCAGGCTTCCGTTAGATGATTTATAAAACATAATGTGTTTTTTGAATAATGAAATTTCTTATGTACAACCGAATTTGCATGTAAGATTAGGTACACATGGAGTAATTACTAAGGCCTAACGGTTCGATGATATAAAAAAATATTTTGAGGTACGCGGGGGGGGTTGTGAGATCAGAAATGCCCATTTAACTTGCCTGAAATGAGGAGAACTAATGGAAGAGCATGGACATGTTAGGCGCAACTTTCTCCGGATATTTCATATTTTCTGCAGCCGTTGGAATTATAAATCTGAGATTACGATATTAAAGCAATAATAGCACATTTTTGAAGCGTGCCCTCAATTTTTCAAAAAGTTGAGATTTTTACACCGGTTGCATTTGGGTAACTGGCAAGTCAACTATACCGGTGAATGGTTAAGCGCGAACATGTCTATGTGTCGCAAACGTAAGGAATTTTGTTAAATTAGAATAATTAATATCGGAGATCTCCAATAATAATTCAACGGCTGCTGGAAACGGTCCTTCCAATATGAAAGAGCCGGGAAATAACGCCGGGATATGACACATTGTGTTGCGTGTCGTTAAATTTTATAATCACGCCAAACCAAACAACTTTCAGTGGCTAGATTCACAAGGGTAAATGCGAAAATATCAGCTTCTTTCTAGCACCAAAATTTTATCACTTCCAGTGAAATCAGGGGTCCTGGGGACGAAACTATTCACGATTGGGCCATGGCCCTTAACTATTGTTTTCATTCAGGTTTCCATGAATGGCCACCATGTGTACACAAGAGATAGTATCACAGTGAAGATCACTTGCCTACACCTCTTGTGGCCGTAATAGATGGCGGTACTAGCCGAGCAGTAAGCAATCCACTCAGAAATAACACTTCAATGCGAGACGTGTACGAGTCTGGATGAGCCTAATAATGCAAACCTCAGGTAAGTATTGCACCAGTTTAAGATGGAGCCTTGGTTACACAAACCACCAGCCCAAAATACCTTGTCCTCCTTGTTAGATAAATAACTAGTTCTGTAGCACTGTTGCCTATAATCCAAGTTATACGTGTTAACATTTGAAATTCACAGTTTGTTTATCAGTTAGATTATGATAGTTAATGTTATATGCAACAGCTCTTGGTCGAGTTTCTTCCATTAACCACTCATCAAATATGGTCATCTTGTTATAGCCCTATACATGGTCTTGCTACCAGCTGGCAACTCCTTCTAGTCCTTGCCCTTCTTAAATGGCCCTCTAGGAAGTGATACCTTGCTACAGCTGACACCACTCTTGTATTTCACACTGACTTGTGGAAGGTGAACCAATTGTGTTTGTATGCAAATTGACAAGAAGGCCATGCCCAGTAAAGGACATAACAAGTACTCAAAATACGGGATAATAATCTGTCAGTGAGAAAATATAATAGCATTGAACTCTTGTGCATTACTCTGGTGATCTTTTTTGTTTTTATTAAAGTTTGTTGTTTTTACTGTAAAATTGGACACATGTGCAGAAAATCACTAATCAGACGATTTGCCACGCTCCAGCCTCAAGTCAGCTCAAAATAGCGTTAAGAATGTTACTATCAAATAGTTGAAAACTTAACTATCTGTGACGTTGCCACGGTCGAACTATATTCGTCCGGCAGGTGAAAATAGGGCGGTTAGGATTAGAATTTCAAATCAGTGCCCGCGTGTTTTTTGTTTTATGATAATCTTCTACATTCTGCGAGATTAACTTCATGATGAAAAGGTACTTTGTGTTGTAATTTTAGGCCACTGTCTCGTGAGGCCGCATGAACAACAGAATATTTTGTAACATGAACTTGGGACAAGTTCCTGGATGGAAATGCCGGCAAATTACAAGATGCATTATGGGGGATTGCCCAAATCGTCTATTCCGAGTGTGTGTGCGTGGAGGGGGGGGGATGCAGCGGAGGGTGGCAGTGGTGGATGATTTGTGGCAAGAGGGGGCAAAGATTCCCCACAAGCGGGCAGCTGCCTCCTGCCCCCCTCTGGTTATGCCAATGCCTGGTTTGAGATTTAATTTTTTGATGGTGTGTAAAATGTTGAAAGAAAAAATGGGCATCTGCACTTAATGTTGGAGTAACATGATGCCAAGCTATCCTTAGAGCAGATAATATGCATCATTTTTAGTGCAAGCCCTGCTCTTGCAGTTTGTAAAAGTGTACAATCAGCAATGTGTAATTATGAGCTTGCTCAGAGCAAGACTAAGAAAGTGCTATTTCTGTATGGGTATGCTAGTACTATATCTGCGTCATTTTGATTTAATATTTAGTTTTTTTTTTAAATTGTTATTTTCCTGATCAAACACGTGGGCCAATTGCCCAGCCAAAAAAAAAACTTGCATCGACGGAACACGGCCCAATGACAATGTTAATATGTAGTTTACTCCAATTGGGTTGAGAGGTCATGTGGGCCGATTGAAAAGGGGCATTATTGAAAATCTGTTTGTGTTTTTCTGCACACACACACTCAATGCTACAGTCACCAAACGTGGTCGGAATAAGCATGACCCAAGGCTATATAGGTGTACACAGATGCAGGTCAAAGTTATGTGGTGGATTAAAGGAGAATTTCATCCTCCATCTCAAGTGTTACATGTGCATATCTTAAACATTTGATTGTTATGATGAGAGGCAAAACACATGGTTTGAGAACCACCTCATTATATTTTAATTATAGTAAGCATTAAATACATTAGAGATGAGTTGAAGTAAACCACATAGCTATCCACAATGGTCAGAATGCTGATATCCTAGTGATCTAATTCAATGTTTACTCATTAGTACACAGTGTTGAATGTCCCATTTATAATGACAAAACGCGAATAAAACAACAAATTATCAACGCTACTCACTTGTGACAACTAAGTTGGGTATTTATGATAATAATACATCCTGTGTAAAATTGATGAATTCATTGCGGGCAAAATATGATTTTTCATAAAAATCTAGTGTTACACGTCTTTCATGGGAAATCGCGTATACGAGGGCGCTATTTAAGCATCATCGATTAACCAAATATCGGTTGTCGGTGTGGAAGGGACACCGATACCGCCGGTTTGTAAGTTTCACTAAAACCGATATATACATACGAGGGTAAAATCGGTTTAGGAAAATCTCAATGTCCACTACAATCACGTAACATTATTGCAGCGTTAGCGCGTGTCATGTCTTTCTTTCCTTTACATACTACTCGATATTGTTGTACTCTCAGCATAATGTTCTCCTTCGCCCCTTTTTTTGTGTGTTGTAAGTACACAATAAATATCCCTGCCATATTCCCCCCCCGTGTTTCTCTTTTTTTACACCTTTTTCTGGATCAACCGTCCTGACTGCGCCTCCATTGACCCACTACTCAGGTTATTTCTCTCACATACAGCCTACTTCCCGGCATTGTACTTGTATTCCGGTACCAGTAATAACACGGGCATGGTAGTACCAACCGTCCACACGGAACTGTAGATTAAACCAAGCATCAGTATTGAGAACATCTGCACACAGAGGTGAGACCATTCTATGCGTTCTAGAGTGCATTGGTTTATTTTAGAATTGTAAACCTGTAAGCCAAAATATAGTTTTCATGCCACATATAAAAATAATTGCAGACTTGAAAACGTTAGTTTTTTTTTTGCGTGTAATGTGGTTTTACCAAAGTATACCAAATTTTGTAGTCAGCACAGGGTTGTCAAATTATAAAAACAATCCATCCCCCAAAATACCAGTAAATGAAAGGAACCGCCACCTTGTATTTCATCCATAGAAGAATTCTGTATGGCTTTCACTTTTAAAATGCAATAAGCCGCCATTTTCCCCGTCTCTTAACCAATAGGAGAAAGGATCACCCATCAATTTTTATAAATCATATCATATGACATTGGAGTGTTTTTAGTGAATTGACATCTCTAATGAGGAATATGAATTCAATACGTATAATTAAACTTCAAGTTTGAAAATTTAATTGGTCTGAAATTGACTCATGTGACCTTGTGACTCAACCTTAAAAAATTAATACAGAAACTCTGTGTTTCTAGAAAAAGAAAAAAATTGTAGAATTTTAAAACCTAAAAGGAAAACTCAAGAATATCAAGCGGAGGGGAATTAAATCTGTATATCACACGCATGTTGTTTTGATGACGAATTTGGTTATCTTAAAGAGGGAAAAAATGGGGGGTTAGCGTAAACATTGAATTCATGTAAAATTAGACGGAATGGAATGATTTGAGAGTACTAGATACCACGGTTTTTTGGTGTACTTTGTAAGTGATGTGGATGCCGGGGTTAATGGCCCTGCCACACAGAGTCCAGTGAGTTTAACCTATTTGATGAGGGGTTTGCCATCAAATATTATTTTAATGTCCTCTCCATCTGTTTCAATCCATGGTAATCCCATTCTAAACAACATCTGCCTACATGTAATCATAAATTAAAGATCATATTTTTCAATTATTCACTGCTTTTCTATCTTCGTTGAACGTAGCCCACTGCAAGTGTATAGATTTGGTTATACATGCCCCTGGGCGTGAAGTGAAATGACATAAATATGCAGTGAAGTGTCATTATCATAGATTGACTATGATCAGCCTAAAATTGTGCACTTTATTTATTTTCAGCCTGTTTTGGGTCATTTTACCCAAGTTTATGCACTTTTTCAGATTTTTTGGGTAACACTCACTGGCATCTGTGTGTCAGTGATTTCAAGTGAATAGCATTGCATCTTTTAAAATTCCTTTTCCACTTATTATTCTTCCATTTGCAGTGTCTTGGTGGAGTGTACATCATGTGTGAATGGTATCGTTAACAGAAATGATGAGGTAATGCTGAAAGCAGTGTGTCACGACTGCAGTGAGGATACAACCTACACATGGAAATTATGGAAGGTGGAAGACGGTTCTGAGGAACCAGATTATCACTGTGAGTAGTTGCTCAAGTAAAAATATATCGAGGGTTGAAAATCAGAAGGACGTAACTCAGCACTGAAAGAAATATTAAAGAATTTCTTTAATTCTGCTGTAATACTGCTTTTGAGAAATGTGATGTTTAATATTTTCTACTAAGCAAATCTATTCATTACTAAAAATGTAAACATCTCATAAAGCTCATGTATGGTACTGTAAGCAAACATTATATAAACTTTAGTAAACAAAGAACAATTTTTAATTATGAACAGCAGAATTAAAGAAATTCTTTAATATCTCTTTCAGTGCTGAGTTACGTCTTTCTGATTGTCAACCCTCGAAATAATGGTTTGAAGAGAATTATTGCAAACTAATTTTCACTTAGCTTTGGTGTTTTGTAATTGGCACAATCTCTTGGTGCACAACAGATGTGGGTTCTCCCAATTTTCCAAATAATGTGGAACTATTTTGTGTATGTGTGTATTTTTGTGTGTGTCACTTTTGGTATATACTTTTGGTTAAAATGTTGTCTAGCTTTTTAGTGCAGTAATGGATGAAGTTTATACATTGAGACAAGGGGTCTTATGTGGGTAACAGATGAGGTCAAAGATCATTCAAGGGTCACTTGGGGTCATTCTAGACAGTTTAATTTTTTGAGTCAATTTCTCTTGGTCTTCCCAAGATTGATACTTTATTTGTTAATCTTTCGTTTGGTTTCAGATCAATGTTTGTTAACAGGTGGCACCATATATCAGCCAGGGCCTGTTCAAGATGCTACAACAACTCAGCCAGGACCTGTTGAAGATGCTACAACAACTCACTTACCTCAAACAAATGTGACTAACACAATATCTGAAGGTAATGTCAACTGCAAAGCTTAGAATTCATCGCCCACATCACATACTGTCTTATCTGACATTTTTTTTTACTTTTTGAGATATTTTGCATATGTACTTACAATGTTATGGTCTATACATGCACAAAGTTACAATCTTGAAAGTGACCTAATTAGTGAGATATTAATTAAGAATTTTGATCATTAAGCTCAAAACTGCATATCGTGATTTCACATACTGTCGTATGTTTGATTTACACGTAATTTCAATAGCCGTATAATTAGCGCTGTAAGTAAAACAAGCTGTTTACGCTTTTCACATACAGATCTATGTGCGTCCTATCTGCCTCGTGCGTGAACATGACGTGTTTCACATACAGATCTATCTGAACGCATTGAAATATAACGGTGAAATTAACGTCATATTTGAAAATACGAATTTTTTGTATTTCACATACACACCTATGACTTTGTAGCTTTATATCAGGAATACAATTGCACTTTCAAAACTCAGCATGGTTAAAACTTACTTCATAATGCAAAATTAAAAAGTAAATTGTGATATTTAATTCCATAGTACAAACATGAAATCTCCTGGTAGAATTTCAATGGAGATTTTCTCAAAAATTGCATTTCGTCAGATAAGACAGTATGTGATGTAGGCGACGAATTGTATGTATACACACTGAAAATAGAGTACTTTTAATTCTGGGTATCAAATTGAATATTGAAACTAGACAAAAAGCCATGCCTAGTCAGAGATTAGTTAAACCAGAAAAGTTTACCACTCTTGTCATTAGTGTAATTAAAGACCAAATTTTTAAGTCTCTGTGAGGAAGCCCTTATGACTGTGTGCACATGTGTGTGTGAGCGTGTATGTGTGCATACCCATGTGTGTGTGTATGCATGTGTGTGTGCGTGCATGCTTGTGTGTGTGTGCCCTATACTTGCTCTGCTGGATTCTGTCCACAGAAAAAGAGAATGCTGGTGTGTTGATGTTTTGAAGGCTCTTGGGATCATTCTGTAGTTAGTCATCATATAGTTGATGAAGGAAGAGTTTCAAAATTGAGTTATCAGTTGAATATTGCATAGCCATAATTGTTTGAGATTTATTATAATCATTCTATACATAACTGACCTATAAATGTTCAAAATGGACCAAATATCATTTTGGACTGGGTCACATTTACAAGTCGAAAAGAGCACATATCCAACTCACAATTGTAGGTTATAACAATTAAATAATGTGTACACATCCGGGTTAAATTTTGTTAAAGGTGCAACAAGAGATTTTGGGGCATCATATATTGTGTCATATGGACTGATTTCATATAGTTATGACTCCCAATAAATTTCATACCTTGTGTTTGGATACAGTAATGCCTTGAAAGTTAAAACCAAAGGAGATTTGTTTTGCTTAATTTAATGCCATTGTAGGTAGATATTCTTTTTGGTCCTACCAGGGTAACCAGCTACCCTCCTCATTTGATTTCCTTAGAACCCCAATGAGGATGTCGGTCTAGCCACCAACAACCCGGCCCAGGGACAGGTAGTACTGGCTACCAGGATACCAGTAGCAGGCCCTCAAAGGAAACCTGACCTGACAAGTAGAATTATTATTTTGACAAAATTATTCCATGTCCTTGATTCCTAATGATGATAACTTATTTAAATTGCAATTCATATTAAATGTGGAAATTTGTGGAATAACACCTCAACTTAGTGCTTATGTGAATTTCTGTTATTTCAAAGGCCTATTTAATGGTCTCAGTGGAAGAGTATTTCATATGACTTGCAACATTTTTCTCTTGTAGGAGATGAAGGAGAACATGGCATTAATGGCACAGATCCAAGTCCATCACCAACTCCATCACCAAGTCCACAGAATAATGAAGAAGGACCAGAGGATAATGGAGAGGAAACAAGTTATGAGGAAGTGCTAGAGACTAGCATTTTAGAGGACGATACCTTTGATCCTAGTTATGAGGAGGTGTTAACTGATGATAGTATCATGGAAGATATTCAGCAAGATGACTTCATGGAAGACACAAATCAGACAAGTCATGCGGAAGATAGTGCTGATACTGCGGACAATAGCACTGAAGTGGCTGCACCGAAAACTACAAACCAACCAGAGGAAACCACAACCGATGCTGATTATGATTTTCCTGATGTAACTGGCACTACATCGTATGTTTATGAGGAGTACATATACTATGAAGAGATTGGAGGATCACCGACTGCTAGTTACAATACGGGTGGAACTGGACAATCAAGCCTAACAGAGTATGTTCCAGGAGGAACGAGCCTTGCACAGTCAAGTGTGGACTATGATGAAGCAAGCTATGGGGAGGCAGGATCTAGTTTGGGCGAATTTACTGATCCATACTATGATTCATTTCAATCCATAGTTGAAGGTACTGGTAAGATTTACTTTAAGACATGCATGTTCATCTTTTTTTCTGAGAGTAGATCAAATTTCAGGCAAAGACAAACCTGATATTTTCCGTTATTAACCAAAAAATACCATCCTATATGCGCAGCCAGATTCTTATTCACGGTTTAACCCAGAACTTAAGCTATTCCATGTGTACTATTGGCTCTACTTCAGGGGTATCTCATTGATGCATTATTGATGCAGGACCTACAGCTCAGTACACTACCGTTTTCTTACTTAAGCCGTTTTCTTACGGCAGCTACACCGTGTCTACCGCGGCAGCTACAGCACAGTACACACTGGGTTAGTTGCGTTGCAGTAGCTGCAAGATAGGGCTTGCAAAGTACACAGTTATTAGGTATACAGTGAGGCGTCTACTTTACAGTACCTACCCCGATGGCTACCCTGAAGATGCCCACTAGGTGGAGAGAAGGTGGATATAGTGTAAACAGTACCGGAGTAGACACGCAGCTACCACGTAGCTACACCGCGGTAACTAAGGCGCCATTTTGATAATGGACAAAATGAGGGCGCTATACACTCGTTCTCTGTTTAGCATTTTTTAATCATTTGTGAGGAAAATCATCACGGAATTCGAATCGGGCATCATCAAAAACCCCCATATTCACGCAGATTTAATAAAAAAATGCGAATATATGCCAAAAATATCTAAAAAACAAAATTGGCCATGAGAAATAGAGCGTGCGCTGAGAGCCGGTGTAACCACGTAGCTACTCCGCGACGGGGGAGACAACCGCTGTGTGTACACTATCCGTCTATGCGGCAAACATACACGGAATCCTGGCCTGTGAGTGTACGTCTAGTGGGTAGATAATTCTTGTCTACTCGGTGGTAGCTGCGTGGTAACTACCATGAAGAAATTGGCCGTGTACTGTGAAGTACACAAACCGGTGGGGCACAACAGCAATGTCTATTTAGCAGTATAGTACCATCACTTATTATGTCTCTGTAGTTGCTTGCTATGTGACTCACAGTACACATGGTGGCGTACCATAGTGAAGTACCTTTGTGCAGCTACTCAGGAGTACCGGCTGCCTAGTCAGCAGCATTTGGACCCTCAATAGAAGACATTGTGACAAAATGCCTATTTTAATGTATTTGTGTGCAACTTGGTGACCGTAGCCAAAGTGAATGCCTCATAGGCCAGCTATTCATCAATATTATGGTATCAGAAAAAGCTTTCATGTGTTTTGCAATACCACTTGTGATTTGTGCTTTTGGTCATGTAAGCTCTATCCAGAAAAAAATGTAATTTTATAAGTTTTGATGCCATTTTAAATCTATTTCTGTGAAGTTAGCAGCTCTCTTCGTCATATAATTACAACAGTCCATAATTCTTCAAAGGATACCTTTGAAAGTATTTCAGCTGTTGAGTAGCCATGGAGTACCTGCACATGGGTACCACATCTCCGGCCGTAAAAGTGGGGATAGCCATGCACCTGGGTCATAATCAGTCACCCAGTGGGGGAGTACCTCTGTTGGTACTCCCATGCAATGAACTTTGAGCTATGTGTATTATTTGAGTAATCTTATCCAACATTTGACGTTTGGTCACCTGATATATGTTTTTACACAAATATCATCTTTAGGGTTTTTTGTGTGCTCACTAAACTTGAAATCGATCAGAGAGGGTAATACAACAGCCTCTGGCTCGCTTCACCCACTTTTTCACACGTCTGTTTGCGCTTGCCATCCCGCGACCCTCTTTCTCTTCTCTCCTTCTCCGTGCATTCATTACAGGTCTGGCTTCCGCTGCTCGCTCCGTTTGGGCTTGTTCTTTTGCGGGTGGCCTTTCTGGTTCAATAGTCGCACAGTGAAAACACTGTTTCACCTGTTTATGTTTTCGCTAGAGGGAAAGGGGGGGTGGGTTCTCGGGCTCTCCGGTCCGAAGTTCTTCCAAGGCGGCCCCGCTGCTTGGGAGCACCTAAAGATGTAGTAGCTTCGGCTACTTCATGGCGTGTTAGTAGGGTCTTTCTTCTCTCCTCTCTCTCGGGAGTTCCGGCCGTCTACCTCGCTACCCGGCCGCTGGCTCGCCTGTCTAGCTAGGGGCTTCTCCGGTGCAGGCTAGCGGCGGTTCTGTGCTCTGGCCTTTTTCCCTTGGGGATTTTTTTGGCGGCTGCAGACATTCCCGTACGGCAGCCTTCGGTTGCTTCATTGGCGTGCTAGTTGGCCGGGCTTTCCCCGACGGGGGCCAGCCTGGCTAGCACGCTGCCTGCGCTGGCTCGCCTGATTTATCTCTTTGTTCTTTATCGGTGCAGCTAGCGTGGGCTGCCTCTGTCTCTCTTCCCTGTGGGATTGGGCGGCTGCAGTCCGTCCGGTAGCAGTGTGTTGGCTATGGTGACTCCCGGGTTTTCTGGGTCGATCCATCGCCAGTACGACACCCGCTCTCGGGGTTTAGGGGTCCTCGACTCGCAACGGCGCTTCCTTGGTAACCGGTCTCGGCTTGGACATTCTTCCAGCCCGGAGGTGTGTCCTCGGGTGCCGCCTTTACGGGGCGCCTCGGGTGTCCTTTATTCTCACTGCTACCCGCATGCTAGCTTCCTGCTAGCCGCGCGGTGTCAATCAAAAACCCCCATATTTCACGCAGATTAATAAAAATGCGAATATATGCCAAAAATATCTCAAAAAAAAAAACAAGAATTGGCCATGAGAAATAAGCGTGGCGCTGAGAGCCGGTTTACCAGTAGCTACTCCGCAACGGGGAGACACGCTGTGTGTACGCTATCCGTCAATGCGGCAAAACTACACGGAATCCTGGCCTGGGAGTGTACGTCTAGGGGTGATATTCTTGTCTACTCGGTGGTAGCTGCGTGGTAACTACCATGAAGAATTGGCCTGTACTGTGAATACACAAACCGGTGGGGCACAACACAATGTTCTATTTAGCATATATACCCATCACATTCTGTTACTCGTAGTTTGCTTGCTATGTGACTCACAGGACACATTGTGGCTACCATATGAAGTACCTTTGTCAGCTAACTAGGAGTACCGGCGGCCTAGTCAAATGCACTTTGACCCAATAGACATTTTTGACAAATGCTATTTTAATGTATTTGTGTGCAACTTTGTGACAGTATCAAAAGTTGAATGCCTCATAGGCCAGCTATATCAATATTATGTATCAGAAGCTTCTATGTGTTGCAATACCTCTGTGTGATTTGTGCGTTTGGTCATGTAGCTCATCAAGAAAAAAATGTAATTTATAAGGTTTTGATGCCATTTTTTAATCGATTTCTGTCATTAGCTCTTCTTGCATATATTACAACACCAGATTCTCAAAGGATTACTTTGAATTAGTTCAGCTGTGATATGGCCATGAGTATACTGGCCACATGGACCACATCTCCGGGCCGTAAAAGTGGGGATAGCCATGCACCTGGGTACATAATCAGTCACCCAGTGGGGGAGTACTCTTTGGTACGTCCCATTCAAATGAACTTTGAGCTATGTGTGAATTATTTTAGTTCTCTGCCAACATTTGACAGTTTGGTCACCTATTATTTTTTTTAACACAAATAGCATCTTTAGGGTTTTTTGGTGATGCCACTAAACTTGAAATGATCAGAGAATGTAAACAAAGCCCATCTGGCTCGCTTCACCCCACTTGTCTCAGCGCCTTTGCGCTTGCATCTCCGCACCCCTCTTTCTCCGTGCTTCCATTACGGGTCTTGTCTTCCACTGTCGCTCCGTTTGGTGCTTGTCTTTTGCGGTGGCCTCTGTTTTCAATAAGTTCGCCATTGAACAATGTTTCCCTGTTTATTTTTCGCTAAGGAAAGGGGGGTGGTGTTCGGGCTCCGGTCCGAGTTCTTCCAAGATGCGGGCCCGTGCTTTGGGAGCACCTAAGATGTTGGTAAGCTTCGCCTACTTCCTGGCGTTTAGTAGGAGGCGTTTCTCTCTCAGGGAGTCCGGCCCTTCTGACTCCTCTACCAAACCAACCGTCAAACAAAAGCGGGTGGCTGCGGCCTGTTGGTCTATCGGTGGGCGGGCGTTAGGGGCTGCTCCGGTGCTGGCTAGCGCGGTCTGCTCGGCCTTGGGTGGGTTGTTTCCCTTGGGGATGTGGGGTGGCGGCTGCAGACATACCGGTACGGCAGCCTTCGTTTGCTTCTTTGCGTGCTAGTTGGTTGGCCGGCTTCCCTCGGTGCCACCTGGGCACACGCGGGGCGGCCCGCGCTGGCTCGCCTGATTAAGCTCGTTGCTTTATAATCGGTGCAGGCTAGCGTGGTCCTGCTCTGCTCTCTCTCTCCCCTGTGGGATTGGGCGGCAGCAGTCCGTCCGGTTAGCCGGTGGTGGTGCTTCTGGTGAGCCCGGGTTTTCTTTGGGCCGATCCATCTCCATTACCGACAACCCCGGGCGCCGTGGTTTTAAGGGTCCTCGGCTCTGCAACCAGGCCGTCCCTTGGTACCGGGTCTCGTGTGCTGATTCTCCAGCCTGAGGTGGTGTCCTCAGGTGTCCGAAAAAAAAAAACCTTTACGGGGCACCGCGGTTTCGTTTATGCTCACTGCTCCCCGCATGGCTAGCCTGCAGCCGCACGTTTCAATCTGCGCGTGCTCAGGCTTCACCGGCCTCCCGGGCAAGGTGGGGCGCGCAGCGCTTCGCCAGGTTGGTCCCCCGCTCCAACAGGGGGTATCGTGTGGCGGTTACTCTTGTTGCGGTTCGTCCAGCGCTAGTTCCCGTCACGGTTCCTCCGTTACGGTACACCCCGGGGGTGTTTTTTCCTTCTCGCTCCCTCGGGGGCAGCCCTCCGGGCTTGCCTCCGCGGGGGTTCGGTGCAGGCTGCAGCATGTCCTCTCAGGGCGCGCTGCTTGCCCGTGCGTAGCCTATATCTCTATAAGTGTTCCTCGCGGGTTGTATAGCTCGTGGCTCCGGGACTTCTAAGGGCTGTTCTCCCCGCCTTCTGGCGCGGAGTACTCCCTCCTTTTATAGCATCTCACCTCTCGGAGGTTATCGGCTTGGGTTGATTGTCTACAATCAATCCGCGTTGCCGCGCCTCCCTTCCCCCAGGGTGCGCTGCATGGTACCGTTTATATCCGCCTCGTTGGGCGTGATTTCCGGGCTTAACCACAGCGACTCGGTCCTCTTATGGTGGCTGTTGCGCGTGTGTTGTCATGCGCTTCCCTGGTGTTGACTTTCAACATTCAACTCCCGGCGCTGCGACCTGTCTCCCTTGCTGGGATTTCGCGCCCCCTTGGCTCTTGGGCATCCCCTCGGGATGCCGTAGGTCTCGGTTGTTCTCGTGTACCCAATTCTGCTTTTTTGGCAGGCTCCCCCTACGGGGCACCTAGCCCTATGTGGCTTCATCACCCCTGTCTTGCATGTTTGCCGTGCCGGTGGCCTTGGGTTGGATCACTCTCAGCCTTGTGTAGTCCCCGGGTTTACCCAGCTCATTCTCGCGACGTTGCTCTAAGGCTTCTGCATGCAGGGCCCCCCCCACCTGGAGTGCTCCTGCCCTGCCTGTGGCGGGCCTATCCCGCCTCGCCTGGGCATTGGGCGCATCCTGCGTGCTATAGCTTGCAGCTTCGTCGGGGCCCAGACCTTAGCCTTAATGCCCTTTCCCCCGGCTTCCGCTGGGGTGCTCTTGCTGCTCGGGCTCCCTTTTGAGCTTGGTGTAGCCGTGGCCTGTCCTGCTACCCTCCCATGTGGCTTTTCGCTCTGGTTCGCCGGCGCTTCCTTCCGTCGCTGCTCTGTTGGCGCGTGACTATTGCTGCCGCCCGATAGCCTAGCTCCCTTCGTGGTGCAGTCCGGGCCTGTTCCATGTGCACCATCGTGGACTTGAGGCCTCTGTCCTCTGGCCAGCTAGGCGCTGGGCATTTAGGCCTTGGCTGTCCTGCCTCTTCTCTGGCTTAGGCTACTGCTACCGCTAAGCCTGGTCCATCTGTCAATCACCATTGGGGAACTTGGACTCAGACTTGAGCGGGCTTCGCTGCTCCCTCCTGGGATCAGCTGGTCCTCGCACCGCTTCCGAGTCGGGCCTATGACAGTTGCTGTCTGGCGTTAGTCTCTGTTTCCCCTTGGGGTCTAATACCATGTATCCAGCGTTGCGATGTGATCCTGGGTCGTTGGTCTTTAGCCCCGAACTATTCTGGGAGGTCTGGCTTTGCCTTGGCGGTCCTTTGAACTTCACTTTGGCCTAGGCCTTGGGCTTTTCATCGCCTAGCCTTTGCTACGCGACTTAGACCCTTCATCTCCATTCGGGGTAGCTGGCCCTGGTTCTTTCCTCGCAGCTTGCCTGGACCCTTGTCGGGCCTGCCTAGTCCTAGGTATGCCCTGTGCTTCGTGGTGTATACCTTTTGGCCCCCTTCCGGGGTTTATGAGCCCTGTGCCTATGCCGGTCCGGCGTGGCCCCTTCAGGGGCTTCACACTGGCCGGCCAACCTGGGGTAGGCTTTATTGTCCTTTCTCCCTTGGCCTTACACCCCGTACGAGGTACCTGATCATCGCGCCTGGCTGTTCTCTCCTTTGCCCTCCGTCCTCACTCTTGTGCTGCGCGAGACCTCGCCTACCTTCCGCTGGTGCCCGCAGGACTAGCCCGCTCTTGCCGGTCTCGGGCCTTGGTGCATTCAGTCTTTGATGCTGATGCTCGGGTACCCCCAATCTGGGGCTTGGCTCCCACCCAGGGGGATGCCCTCGCCCCCTCTGGGCGCTCGGTGTTGGTCCTGCGCGCTGGTGGGTTTGGCTCTCTGTTGTCTAACCGTACCTGTGCTCCCATTCGTTATTCCTCGCCCCTTGGGGCTATGCCCCCTTAGAGTTCTTTCGACTTTTTTCCTAACACTGCCCACTTGGGTCGGTGTCCCTTGACCGTGGGTCCCCTCTCCCGTTTGTTCGGGAATTAGGGGCTGGCTTTGACAGTCCTCCACAAGCCGTTGAGCTCCCGCTACCTAGCCTGTCCGCTGTCTCCCTGTCTCCTCGTGGGAACCTCGCCGGTTTTGTTTCGGCTCGACGGTGCCCTCTTTGGGGCTCATTGTACGGGCTTACGTCGTGGCCTTGTTCCGGCCCTACTTTGTGGGGCTCGTCCGGGCCTAACGTTGGGGCTCGTTCGGAAGCCCTAAGCGGTTCACCGCCGGGCTTCATGCCCGGGGTGTTCTCCCGATTCGTCGGGGTCTGCTTATGGGTTTCCCGTCCCCTCCAGTGGTTTCAGGCTCCCGTTGTTCACCTCTTCACTTGCGAGTTGTTCTTTGCCACGCCTATCTGTCTCAACTGTGCCTGCCTAGTGGGAATCCCCGAGACGGGGTATTCCCCCCTATTTTGGTGGTTCTCCGAACCGCTTTCACGGGTGGCTTTCTCAGTTGTGCTTTGGCAGTTGACTTGTCCTTTCTTCCGCCGGCCTGCGACTGGAGCTTGTCTTTTTCCCCCGTAGTACCGCCCGGGTCCTGGGGGCACGTTCTGTTGCTCTGGCTCCTGTCCTTTACACCTGGGAGCCCTTGACATTGGTCTGCCCACTTTCGACTGGGGATTTTTATCCCCTCTAAGTCTGTGACCTGAACTTAAAGTCGGTATGGGGAGGCTTCTCGCTCCCGGTGGGATGTCCCTGGGGGCGTAAACCCCCCCCCCCAAAGCTTTGAGTCATTCTCCATGTCGAACGTCTTCGAGTTTTTTGGTGACGATATTGGTTACTCCCTTTTTCTCGATGCTTTGGGATCCTAGCGGTATCATCGCCCGTTCGGTAGCACCTCTCCGGTGGGGCCTCTCATCACTTTCTTCTTTCTTCTCTCGGATATATTGTGTCGAAGCCGCTATGCTTTCCGCGGACCTCTTCTCGGTGGCATCCTTATGCCGTAGCTGGAGGTCGGCTACCGCTACGTGTGCCCTCCTCGATAACCGATTGTCCCGTGTTCGGACCCCATGAAGTCCTCATGTTAGGTATCATTCCGTCCTTCTACTACGTTGTCACCTGCTCCTGCTTGCAGTCCCCTTGGTTTGGCTTCTGCTCGGGCTTTCCCGGGCAGTTTTTTTAGTGAGCTCTCTGCTCGGGTCGCCTCTCGGGGGCTCGACCGTGTTCCTGCAGACTAACCTCTTGGTTTCTCCTCTCCTCATGTATACGTCTCGGGTGGTTACCAATACCTACCCACTTTGTCGACCTTTCGGGCCAGGATTGACTCGGCCCGATCTGGGGAGTGCTAGTTTATCATTAACCCCTAAGCGGCCGATATGCAATGAGAGCCAACAAACGTGGTACCGGTCGGAAAATGTTTTCCTCGTTGCATCTGGGCGTCAACAACTATTTTTTGTCGCGCAAATGACTCTCCTTGCCCTCCTTGAATCTGGGCGCTTAAAACCGAAAATGAACCGTGTTTTCTCCGTTGCATCTGGGCCGTCTTTACGGAAAATGACGCATGTTCCGCGTTGCGTCTGGGCCGTCTTCCCCGGAAAAATGACGTGATGTGTCCCCGTTGCACTGGGCCGTCAATCCCGGGAAATGATGCGATGCTTTCACTGCATTTCGGACGGTTTTTCCCCGTCCGCAGAAGGCGCAATGCTTTTCATCAGGCGGTGACACTGTGTACAATGCCCATAACAATTTCGATTCGATGGTGATAGCACCCACACCATTTTCGATGAAGCTTTTTTGTTAATTATTAGTCCTATAATATATGGCTATTGTCATCACGGAGCAAATTAGAGAGGAACCCAATATCTCGCATGAACTAGTCTCTCATGTCTTGTCCATTCTTTTGAAACTCGCAGGTACGCAAGTAATGACATTTCTTTGAAAGTTATGTTGTGATTTTGAAATCTGACGGATGTTGCTTTTGGGGCATTTCGTTCGGCCTTTTGTGTTTTTTGGCATGAATTGGTTTGGTAGCAAAGAATTATGCTGAATAGTCTGTTGTCCTACAATGTAGGTCCATGCTGTGTGAAAGCTAGAAAGCCATCATTATCAATGCTGGCCTAGAGGGCATTGCATTTGCAGACTAGTCTGATAACCACTTGCATAAATTTTCATGCTTATCTAGGGAAATTATAGTTATGTGTTACTTCAATTATCACTCAAGTCATTTTCATCTTCTTAGGAACTCAAGTTGTGGGTGATATTAGCTGAACAATACTTTGTTAGTTGAAAACACCCTCTGCTGGCTATCACAGCTATGGTGCAAGGTTAAATTTAACCACTGGGTATTTCTTGGTAGCTTGCGCCTTACATGGTTTTGGTATATCTACCTATGTAACCTTGTGGCTTGGCACATATTACTGAATGTGAACATGTCATAGCTTTTTTCAATATTTTTGATGGGTTAAAAGTATTAAAACATCATCAGTATCATAAGTGGGGTGCAAATTAGTCTAATTTGAAAGTGTCATTGGTTTGAAATCGGTTGTCGATTAGTCAATGTTACATTGGGTATTTTGTAGAAGTTGACCACTTGTACAATACTCTCTTATTAACACACTCATGTTGACATTTGACAAATCAGGCGATGTACCACCAAGGATCGGTGTCATGCTATAGCTGTGTGGAATGAACCATATGCTGTAAAACACATCTTGGTATTTGAGGAATTGAGAAATAATTTACTTGGTATACAACCTTCAGAATGAGTGATTACTACAAATTATAAGATTGAGTCTTTGACCACAAATTGTTTATGGAGATAACACTACATACCAATTTTACAGGAAGATGATGGAATTAGGGAATAAACCAGAGAGTGAAGAAGTTAGGAGTTCTCTCAATTAAGTGTGTGTAAAACTTCACAGATTGAAGACACCCATATGCCACGAACCATTCGTCATTAGGTCATCTTGCGATTAAAATTTGGACGACTTAAATAATATACCTTGAATAATCCTATGTTCATTTGAATTGAATTCCATATCAGTTAATGATTTACAAAACAAACAAACCATTGACATTACTCAGCTCAATTATGTGAATATTTTTGTGGAGTTTCACATCAAATTTATTTAAATTAAGTATGACACTGAAGTAACCATTACTCTTGCAAGGGGGGGGGGGGGAGGGGGGGGAGGGGGGGGTGATGATTAAAGGCGCATTTTATTATCGTACATATAAAAATGACCGTTTTGCTATATGTTCATTTTCAGTTGAATTACCTACTCCCGTTGGTAGCAGTGATACGAAGCCAAAAACCCCAGCGTAAAAAGGGAACACCCGTTCTTAAATTTTTACACGTGTCCCTTTAAATAGTCCAAGTACTAGTAAACAGTGCCGTACGGTACATAAAAAGAAATACAGGATATATAATTAAGAACAACAAAAGAACTCATTGCCTAATTAAAAGAGAAATTTTTATGGTAAATTAAAGGCAATGAGAGGATACAACAAACAATTGTCACCCCTATTGCAAAGTGGTCAGATATGCCAATATATAACCAGCCCTAATTTAAAGTCCAAGTCTACTTCATTAGGGCAGAATTGTCCTTTTTAGGGGACTCTCTTGTTTTGACACTTGATCTTGAAAAGTTGATTGCAAATTGTTTGTAATGTTTTTTGTATAGGTTAAAAACCCACTTTGGGTTCCTGGCATTGTACTCTTTGAAGCTTTAACAAATTAAAAGTACAACAAGTGAACATTTTGAACATAAGAAATCACAAAAGATTAAAATTAATATAGGGCCTACATCAGCAGTACATCTAAAGTACTATTGTGGGAATCACCAACATTTTAAGAGGAAAATGTATTATATTAGCTGTTATTAACATGATCAAAAGTATGGGGCGGGTTTATTATTTTCCTGTTCTGGGGGTAGCTGCATGCAATTTGAAAAAATCAAGTAGGCTACATTATAACTGCAAATGCACTGTCATATGAAGTGCAACTTAAAGGCACTATCACAGTGATTTCTAATCAGAAAATCAAACAATCAAAACAAGACTTTCTTTTAAAAAAAGAAGCAAAAAGAAGGACACCCATCACTTAGCAGGATGTTAGTACTTCATATGTGGTGTGAATACTTGAGATCATAGGAAAGTAGGAAACCGCTCGTATAGAAGATTATATTTTAGGAGGCCGCAACCATACTCATTCATCAACCTTTAATTTGAATACCATGGGTTTGAAACGCCAGCTTTATACAGCCATATCCCTTTCATAGGTGAGTTGCCCCCCGCCACCCCCCCACGACCCCCTCCCCACCCCCCCATTGTTCAGCAATATGGAACATTGCTGGGTAGTTTTTCATCAAATAGATTCTAATGTTTTAACCACAGTCCATTTGCATCAGAGATTACAAATAAACTTACAAGAAAACAGGTTTTAAAACACCGCTTGTCACTAAAGGCAAGGGATGAAGTATGAACTCCTATGGCACAGTTTTCATAGTCTTTCATGCACAATTGTATTTTCGAAACCCAAACACCACCCTGAGTTTTGTGTAAATAGGTGATCCTAGAATCCAACCAGACAGTCATGTCAGCATGTACAAGTACAACCATTGAACTGTGCCCTTGGTTGCTGAACTATAGGGTGTCCTATCTGGGCATTTGTTACACATAATGGTACTCCAAGACCATGGGTCAGATATCCATTACTGTCATGAACTGAGAAGTTATCCACTGTGATGGTGGGCTGTCATCCAATCAAAGTTTTTGTGTCTGGCTGCTTAGGAATTGAATTTTCTATTAGGTATAAACATGTCCTTAATCTTAAAATGGAACCTTTGTATGCTACAAAGACAACCACCCAACGCTGTGCATGCCTGTGATTATTCTCCATCATTTGCTCTGCTCACATATTGCTAATCTTGTAATGTTGGTGGCTTTTATCCACTCCGACTTTATACCATCTTCGTTGGAAAAACTCAGATTTTGGCATCTGCTGAACACTATAGGTATCCTAACATACCCTGCAAATGTACGACAAAAAGCACCTAACAGGACAAAATCGTATGTTTTAGTCATTAGTGTCCGTTTGGACACTACTATTACAACAATTGAATGCGAGTTGTATCCTTAAAGACCGCCGTTTTCTTCATTTTCTGTCAATTCTTCATTTGAAAAGGTAACATATTGAGAATTCTAACGCTTGATTCTTCACTTTTAACTATCCCCTCAAATTTTCAAAATAACAAAATATTTTGACTCCTTCGGATAAATCAACTGATATGTCTTTAATATTGGCAATAACAACTGTTGTTTGTTTCCTTTAACCTCAGCACTGGTTAACTTGACCAGACCCACATTCTCTCCCCCAACCAGTCCTAAGTGGCCTTACAACACACTGCTATCTCAGAGTGTAGTGAGTTCATCCCACAATGCACAGTTGGGGGACTTTCACCTCATAATGTCATGTGATGCCAGCATGGGATCCCAAAACTCCCATTCTTAAAGGGGACCCGTCATGCAAGTATTATGGCGCTTCACGGTACTTGTGTATTTTAATAAAGTGATCACCCTTTCCAGGTTTGAATTATATCATAAACAAAATTGGATTTACTGTGGCAATTGTTTCTATTGTAAATAATATATAAAGGTACTTTAAAAGATGTTGTTGTTTGTTCTTTGAATGGCATCATATTATAGGCTACTGCTCATTGATACTCTGGTTCATAATGGCATTCATTACGTAAACCGGAGCATGAAGTAGACGTAATAGCGCCACGCACCACTATGACGTAGCGTAATACCCACTCACACTGGCGAACTATAAGCTACCATTTCATGCAGATCAGTGAGCAGTAACGCATCATTATTTATTTATTTATTTTATTGATTATCCCGGTTCTCATTGCATCGCACGCGAGTTTCCTCGTTGGCATCTGCGACGTCTTTCCGTAAAATCACGCGATGTTCCTTGTTGAATTTGGGCCGTCTTCCTGGGAAAATGACGCGATGTTTTTCGTTTTATCTGGGCCATCTTCGGAAAAGGACACAATGTTTTTTTGTTGCACGCTGGGCCGTTAGTGACTTTACGCTACTTATTCCGGTGCGGAAAAACGGCCGATATGCATGAACCGCAAAATTTTCTCTGTTTGCACGTAGGCCTATAAAAATAAAAATAGATTGCCCGTCGTTGCTTTGGGCCTTCGGTCGGCAAAACGACCCGGTCCGGGTTAGGGTTAATCTATCCTTTGACTGCCTTCGATTGCCCGTTGTCGGGATGCCGCGCTCCCGGTATTGCGGATGTCTGCCTCGTTTTTTCTCGGTGGTTCTGTCTACCCCGAGTCGAGGCCGAATCGTCCCTCCATCTCCCGGCTGTACAGTCTGAGTGGCACTTTTTACGCTTATTTGAGGCTTTTGTTGGCTGTCTCCGATCGTCCATTGTCCGGATTTTTCGGTCGATTAGCTCAGCCTACCATAACAGTCAGGTTGTTTGTTTCGTCCTTCGGTGACGTTGATTCGTTCCATTGACTCCTGCAAGCGTCCGTTTCTGACCCGAAAGCTAGTTCCCTCTTGGGGTCTGAGTTCTATCGGGCGAGTTTCTTGGCGAAAGCCCCAATCGTCCTTTGGGTACGGCGTCGCTCTAGCCCTCGCCTTTATTATTCTCCTCGTCTTTCGGGTCCCGTTCCCGGCTGATTAGCTCGGAGATTTCCTTCTCCTTGTAGTTTCTTCCTCCGGGTCAGGTTCGGACTTATCTCTCAGCCCCTCACCGGGGCTGGGGCGGGCCTTTAGACCTTCATTCATTCTCTCAACCTTTTATCTCTCTCCCCCCTCCCGGGCCTCTCTCCGTGGGGTTCTCCTGTGGTGTTCTGATCGGACCCCCTCCTCTAGGGGGCCTGCTGCTCCTCCGTTTTTTTGGTTAGGCTTCTTTGCCTCCGCGTCTTTACGCGGGTCCCGCCTTGCGCTTCTCTGGTTCCCGCCCGGATCCTCAGTTGTTCGCAAAGCGTGGGCCTTGTTCTCCGCCTTGCCGCGGGGTGGGCTTTCGGGCCCCTTTGGTCCAGGGCCTACGTTTCGCACTCCCGTCTCTGTCGAGCTCTTCCTCTCGCTATTCCTTAGGCGTGGGTTTTCTCTGCGGGATCTGCGGCTCTGGCTCTCCTCCAAAAAAACTTTGGCGCAGGTCTTTAAAATTAATCACATTATAAGTCTAAGGTTCCTTTTAACGCCCCCTGGTGTACTACACTGTCTAGGTGAGTTATTGGCTTGCTGACTTTTAGGAATCTAAATTCCATTTGTTTTTCGGCTCTGGCGTTTTTGGTTCAACATTTGACTGCATCCTATGGCTCCTCTCCCGAAATTCATGTTCCACCTCCTACTGAGTGTTCTAGTCTGGTGGTTGATTGAAATTATTCAACGGGGGTTATGCATATATTTCAGTCAACATTGGTGTAAAATGAAATCAAGCTCATTATGATTTAGTTTAAAAACACCAATTATGTTTTTAAATCATATAACTGGGCCTGATTCCTTGCCAATGTGGACTCCGCCGCTTCCAGGCCCGCCCCACACATATATGTGCATGCGGCCGTGGGGCCTCTGAGCCAAAACGGATTGGGAGAGTAATGGCCGACCGGGTGTGACCTGGGGTCACTGGTGAGGACCATTTTCTCTTTTTGAGGTGGGTGCTAAAATGTCTTTTGGGGCATTCCACTTCTCAGAAGGGAATGCATATATTTCAGTCACCATTGGAAAGGAAATCAGGCCTCGTTTATATGGTTTATAAAACAATGTGTTTTTTTAAAAAAAACTAATCTTGATCACAAGTCTTTTTTAACCACTGTTTAACTTGTTTCATTTGATTTTGGAAACTTACTAACTTTTGGAAAAAATACAATGAAAAATTCGAAAAACATGCATTTTTTTCTTTCATTTAGTGGGTTATTAGGACTATAAGCTAGCAATTTATTCAAATAACGCTGTGTAAAAAGCAAATCTCAATTTTGGTGCGTTGAAAATAAGGGCTGTCTACTCATCCGGGTTACTTGCCCGTCTCATCCGGGTTACTTGCCCATTGTTTGCCTTAGCCTTTATCACGGCCCCTCTCGTTTTGCAATATCCTTCGCGATGCATAACACTGCGCATCCTTTTTTAGTAACTCGAATCATTTCATTGGAGGTGAAACAAACGTGACATCAACTCCAGAACAAACTTGCGATTTGAGGCTGTGTGGCAGCCTTTATCCCCAATGGTGAAACAAATAGCAATCGAAAATGCCCGCATGTAATTTCCAAACTAGCGGCTACCATTAAAGTCTCCTGCTATCGTTCATGTAAAAATATGGCACAATTTAATCCCTTTACACCAGTTCATAAGGCTATGGGAATCACAACCGAAATGAAATGGGCCGACTTGTGATGCCTTCGGATTTTTTGGCTTTCCCTATGGGACATCCATTGTTTTTTTTACCAACATTTGGGCCGGCCCTGGGCATCGAAAACGCATGTGACGTCAAAATGATCCAAGTTTTCTGCAATAATTTGTTTCTTCTACAAAACAATCTGGTGCTGGTGCTGGGGCTAGTGCGAACTTTGTCATGACAAAGGACTTTTCTTCAATTCTTGGTCGATTTGAAAAAGAGAGATTTTGGTGAGATCTGAGTAGCTGCGGAGGTACTCCACTACTGGTGGCCACCATGTGTACCTGTGAGTCACCTAGCAAACAACTACATAGTACATAATGTGGTAGGTACATGTTATTCACTAAGTTGTGTGACAGTACAAGTTAGTGACTCAGAGAACAGCTATTATTACCATTTGATTCATTGTGACAGCAAAACACGATGGTGCCTCATAGGGCAGCTATTAATTTCACCATCTTATTCACTATAGTGCATTTATCTGTCTTGAGTTAGTGACATCACTGTGCAATGCAGTAGTCATGTGCACAGCGTTTAAGTTGTGTGTTCCGATCGTCTTTGGGACACCCGATTTACCTGGAAGTAGTATCCATTTTATATCATGAAAGGCCGTATTTTCTCATTGTCCTGAAATTTGAGTCTTCAAATCTATTTCATTCCCAAGATATAAACAAAAAACCGGCATTTTGATGGGTAACCATCAATATTAGTACAGCATTGAATAGGGCTTTGCAATATGCATTATTGCTTCTACCGTCAAAACTGCAAGTTTTGTTTCCCACTGTACTTGATGGGGTGTATGTGCAAGTGCCAAGCTCTCATATCAAGTAGAGAACACAATAAACATAAATCGGAACAAGCACCTTTAAATCACATGCATTGATTCAAAGCATTGACGTACGCCTGTGTGCGTATAAAGGTGATGCAAAAATATATCCGTAAAAAAACTGCCTGAACAGATGCAGTTCCAGATTCCTTTTATTTTCCATGAACATGTTGATGGCACTGACTCGAGGAAAGTAAATTGAGTATAATTTGTGTGACAGTACAACAAGTTAGTGCCTCAGGGCAGCTATTCATTGTTACAATCATTATTGGAAGAAATTAGTAAAACTTGCACATCAATTTCTAGGCAATGTTTTCCTCTCTAAAATATGAATATTGAGATTGGGTAGAGGCTCAAACTAGCAATCTATGGATAGCAAGATTGTAGTGTACTTCAGTGTGTGATACAATCCAAGCTTATTGTGGGCCTTGATAGAGGGACATTTAGGTCTTCATCAGAGGGTGTATTGAGTCAATCCCACAATGCAACAGTTTTGGGAAATTTCACCTCAATAGGGCCATGTGATCCCACCAAAATACTATTCTTAGCACATAAAAACACTGATTTTTACACTCATTTTCGTCCCCAAAGTGTTAGTGCTTAGAGATTTTTTTAGCATGATTTGTTTTGTGGTCCTCTAGCTTCTTGTACACTTTTTATCCATAAGTACTGACATGAGTTTTGTACAGTACAGTATAGGCAAATTGCAATGCATTATGGGATTGGTTCAAAACACCCTCTGGGTCTTCATACAGTAAATAGGTTTAGCAAAGATTGACACAAGAAATATTTAAATTTTTCCTTGAATGTTGCATTTTTTTTGGCACGCTCTGTAGTGTATAATGGGGTGAGAATAGTCGCTCATAATAAATTTGGGTGCATCGAATCTGGTTTTCAAAACCTTCATAAATAAGCATAAGGGGCTTTCTATATAGGATAGGCAAACCAAATATGGTGAATGCCCACAAACTAAGATAAGAAGTGTGATGCTCATTATAATTGTTTTGGGCATTTCAAATTCGATTCATACCTTCTTCAGTGGCGTATCCAGGATTTGGGAAAGTGGGGGCGCGACGCAGAGTTTACCAGACTGCATGTTATCAACCAGCATGTTATTATATTGGTTTTTATAACACTTCACCGAAGTAGGTCTATTATACTTGGGTTCTGAGAATGAAAGTATCCTTATTGATACGCGCCAGTTTTACCTCTTCACCCGCGCGCCCCCACTATACGATTCTGGGTACGCCACTGTTCACAAATATGCATAAGGGATTTCTAAATCTGACGACTGCAACTCAAATATTGGTGGCGCCCAAAACTGATAATGAAGTGTGAATGTTTGTTAATACTTTGGGCCCTCGGTCTGGTTTGGAGAATCTTCGTACACCTTTATCCCCTAGGTCATTGGGTGTCACCACTTAACTGGATGTGTGATATCCATCTTCCATCTAAAACAATTTCTAAAAGTGTCGGTACAATCCTATAGATATTAAATATAATCCATATTAGATAATCTCTCCTTAATTTAAACCCATTACATTTCATGTTTTTGGCAGTGTGCAGGTTCTGATGCTGGTCCAAATCCACGTAAGTAACAAATATTTTCTCAAATTAAAAGGAAGATATATTCAGAGATTATTCTAAAGAACTGTATGCTCGGTGGTGATTGTATTGTGCAGAGTGATTGGATTGCATGGAGTTCAATTTTTCTCTCACCTACTCTGTTCTGGAATAAAGAGACCTACCTAGTGTACACTTTCCTGTCCTGGTCTTTTTTTTTTTTGTAAAAAGCTGTGAGTGACTTTATCAGGAGTTCCGTTAGGGATATGATGTAACTTGTAATGCGGCCTTCTTTAAAAATTCCCAATATCTACTAGTGCCAATGCTTGGTCGCAATTTCAGCCAAACTTGCTCAAAAGAAACGCAGTCATTATTATTGGTTCTCATTTAACTCAGCTTACGAGTCATGTGTGCATCACAGCTTTTTGTGTCGCCTGCCTTAAGACAACTACAGTGATTGCTAAATCAAAAATCGAAAAAATCATTCAAAATCAGATTTGTGGATGTATGTAACAAGTAAAAGGTATCCTAACATACCCTGCAATGATAAGACCAGAATCAACCTAAGAAGACCATAATCGGAAATTTTAGTCATTACTGGTCCCGTTCGGACACTTACTACAACACTAATTGAATGGGAAATCGCATCTTTGAACACTGCGTTTTCTTCCTTTTATGTCATTCTTCAGTTGGAAAAGGTAACTTATTAGAATTCTACAGACTTATCCTTCACTTTGAGCTATTCCTGCCAATTTCAAATATTTCAATCACTGATATGTCTTTAATGAAGAAGACACATCGGCGGTAATTTCACAAAAGCGGGTTAACTTTAATCCAGGGTTAACAGGGTTTCACCCACGATCATCGGTTAAATTCATATTTATCCTCTATGGGAATATTTAACCCAGGGTTAAATTAACACTGGGTTAAGGTAACACGCTTTTGTGAATACCGGCCATAGGGATCACTTTGGTGTCCACTGTTTTTGATCTTCTGTTGTTTGTTGATGTCTGTTGTTGTGGCTGTCTGTTGTGAAAAAGGGGTTATCATTTGCCTGTAATATCCACATACTTGATGGATTTAAACCAAACTTGAATCATAGGTTCAACCATGGGATCCTCATTTGTTAATGCCGTCAAAGGTCACATACCAAAGTCAAAGGGCATTGATGTCAATTGTAAGATAGGCTGAAATGTAAAATTCACCTCATTTGAAAAGTTGAAGTTCAATTGGGACCAAACTTTGATCACAGGTGCAACATGGGGATCCCTCATTTTGTTGATGAAGTCAAGGTCCATACCAAGGTCAAAGGTCATGTGAGGTCAATTTGAAGATAGGATGAAAATGTAATTGACCTCATTTGGAAGTTGAAGTTCAATTGGCAACCAAACTTGGTTTATGGTTTTTATATGCAAACCCTCATTGTTTATGAGGTCCAAGGTCACATATAAGGTCAAAGTCATGCTAGCCTATCATTCACTAACCCGTTACCGCGACGGCAGGCGACCACAAGCGGTCCCGAGGACCGATGTATTTTTTCACATTATTTGAAATCTCTATAGCTAGAAAATGTAGCACATCCATTTTTGTCTCGCTGACTGAACTTTGTTCGGCAGAGACTTAGTACACTTTTCTGTCTGTTCTAGTCTGTCTGTCTGTCTGTCCGTCCGTCTGTCGTCTGTCTTTACGAGAGCTACTTTTGGGGTTATTTGTAAGTATGGCGTATACATTGTGGGGGCTTTTTTTTACTTGTGGGGATAACCCCACAAACATTTGTTCCATTTTTTTTAGACAGGTCTTGGGGGGGTTAATGTGGGACCTATTGGTATCAAGAATCAATATTGGAAAAAAACCCGTATAATGTTTCAGTCCTGTTTTGTGTCTGTCTGTAATTCTCACCAGAACTCAATTGTGAGGCTGTCTGTAAGTACAGAACTACAATTGTGGGTGGGGCTTAATTACTGTTATAGCCCACAATGTACAGACACCAAAAAACCCCAATTAGCCTGCTAAGTTGTTTCTGTCTGTCTTTCTTTACCGAGAGCTCATTGTGGGTTTTATTTGTACGTATGGCGATACATTGTGGGCTTGTTTTTACTTGTGGGGATAACCCCACAAGACAAATTTTTTTCCCTTTTTTTAGACAAGGTCTTAGGGTGTTAAAGGTGCAACGAGAGATTTCAAATAACAGGTGCCCCCGAAAAATTGTGAAAATTCTGTTTTGGTACTGGCGTAAAGCTTTATATCACAAATACACTAATCTGTACGGATTAAGCTGAGAACTGTTTCCTTTGGTACAAAATTGTGAATTTCTATCTATTTTGATAGGAGCAAATACTAACATTTCCGCCATGTTTTCTATTGAAATATAGCAATAAATCACCTATGTTTTCACTTTTAAGACAATACTGTACCAAACTACAAGGTAAGAATAATTTGAGTGGCTAATCTATTTTAGACACCTACAAATGGAACACCTTAAAAAAAACCCATGGAAAAAAATGGGCCTCAAACCTCTCGTTGCAACTTAATATGACCTATAATGGTATCAGAATCATTTGAAAAAAGCCCATAATTTTCAGTCTGTTTGTGTCTGTCTGTAACTCTCACCAGAACGACATTGTGAGGCTGTCTGTAAGTACAGAACTACATTGTGGGGCTTAATTACTGTTATAGCCCACAACTTACAGACACCAAAAAACCCACATGTAGCTCCTGCTAAGTATGTCTGTCTGTCTGTCTGTCTGTCTGTCATTGGCTCTCGGTCTGCCTGACGTCCGTGTTCACGGGCTTGTGTCACGATTTAAATCTGGAGTTCCGTAGGGCTATGATGATGTAACTTGTGGAAATAAGCTGGGTCCACGAGTTTCTCGACCTGATTAGATTTTGGTGTGGGCGTAAAATATGCAAATTAATTATCTAATTTGCATATTAACGAAAATTTTCCTGCAGGGCTTGTGTTACAAGTTTTGTGGAGTTCCGTAAGGCATATGATATTTACCTTGGTGGGTGGGGAGCGGGCTGGAGAGTTCTCAAACTGATTAGATTTCGGGGCGTATTCGGCAAATTAAGTGTATGCAAATGAGCTAATTAATCTGTCAAAAAACAGCATAATTGGCTATAATTTGAACGGTACAATGGATACGGAAAATTCCTTTTCACTGCTGAAAGCCTATCATGGTGCGCATCTTTTTTGTCAATTTTGAAACGGTGTGGTGATACATGGGGCTAGGTATGCAATTAGCTAAGTAATATGCGTAATTACTGTGTCTCTGAAACAGTACATCGGATAGGCAAAATTCCTTCGCTAACGAAAGAATACTATGTCATGCAACTTTTATGTGAATCCTACTTGGGTCAAAGTGGAATTTGGGGCGTAAATCTGCTATCAGGGTCTCAATTTGCTAATT
>JAMKCH010015922.1:0-24047 GCA_023653785.1 Ophioderma brevispina
CTCTTCATGACATATAAAGGCTAAGTGGACCCACAGGCGAATAGTATTGCATTACAGATAGTAACCAGGCTCTTGGATATAACAATTGTGTATTCCTGTTTTTACTAAGTTGCATCAAATTGCAACTTGGAACTTAGAAGGGAGATTGGCAAGGACGGTGTCGTATGTCAATCCGGATACCCATCGGTATGCAATATAAAATGACAGGCCTCCATCATGCTAAGGGCCTGTCAGTATAGTTGTCTAAGTTACCACTCGTAATGTAAGTCCAGTTTATGCTAGGCACTGTGAACCTACAATATATGCTCATCCCCAGAGACACAGTTCAGTGGGTGTATCGTATTTCCATATATTAACTGATGTTGTGTGTTGTGGGTATCAATTTCATCCTCAAAAACCAGGGGGTGTTTTTTTTAAAATCCACTGGTTTGAATGGAGGTAACTGAACTGTTGCATGGGGATTGAGACTATTGGCTTACATGAGTTGCACTATGCTCATCACCAATGACACAGTCCAGTGAGTTGTTTATGTACCTGTATTAACACAAACTGACTTGTTGTGTTCTGGTTATCATATATCCTACGCAAAAACCAGGGGGTGTATTTTCTCAATATAGCGGTGAATGGAAGGTAATGAACTGTTCATGGGATTGAGACTATCTTGGCTCAGCTCTCACCTTTTGGTGTTTGGCTACCACCCCTGACATCTTGATGAAGTGGAAGTCAGAATCGCTTCAAGGTGGGTTTTACCATACCCAATGCATGCCACAGTATAAATGGAAAGTGGCATCAGGGCATGCTAGGGTAAAAATCCTTAGTTGGGCAAAATTAACACAACTCTTGGGGGGGGGGCACACCCAGCTACCCCGGCACCGCCCTGAAGTGATAGTAACAACAACCTTATACAAGATCATGAACAAATAGACCTATTCAAATCCACCTTTTCAAATCAAATATGACTGTGATAAGCATTATGGCTTATCCTTATAATAATGGTCACAACATCCAGCTATTGGTCACAGCACTTTAATGCAGTGGATGGCACCGGGGATGGGGCATCCCCCCTCCCACCTTTTTGTCCCCCATCCCCCCCCCCCCCCCCACCCTGGAAGAAAAAATACAGATTTCTTAAATCACGATTTTGCAACAATTTGGAGCCAAAAATCAAATTTTTTATATTCCCCTCCCCCGAATTTCACTTCTTCTTCCCAAAAAAATGTCACTTTTCACCCCGTCCCCCCCCTCCTATAAATTGAGTCTGTGCGCCACTAGTTTTATAGAATTTTGTTTTTATGTAGATTAGATTCAAGTATCCATTGTAAACAGTTTTTGTCTCAGAATAGGGGACTATTTCATCCATTTTTGGTCCTCATAAAGAGCCAACCTTGGAAACCTTGTTATAATATCAATTGGTTTATACCCAGACCTTTTGTCAGGTTACCGTCCGATAATGCATGACCATACGCAGGATTTTTTTGGGAGGGGGTCCGGGACTTCAAAAAAGTGGACTTTTTTTTTTTTTTAATGACTTTTTTGGGAAAAGTGGAACTAACCCCCAATAAAATGTCATTTTTGTGACTTTTTTGAACTTTTTTCCCCTTTCCTTTTTCCTCACCAAAATTTTTCTCCAAAATTTTGGACTTTTTGTTAATCAAAAAATTTAGCAAAAGGTGGACCTTTTGCCCCGTTTGGTAATTTGGGTGGGTGCGCATGGTTTCTTTAACCCCTTGCATTGTGGTCTCAGTTTCACAACTCCTCTGGTCATCACTGCCAGACTTCAGTCTGTACTGCATGGCCTTTAATGAGTAACTTGATGTCATTTGTCTCATCCGAGTACAGTATGTGTGTTTATCAGCATAAAAAAAATGTTCATGATTTGAACCTACCCCCGCCCCCCCCCCAGCACTACCTGCTTTGTGATCCAGCATTTCTGTTTTAGCTAATGTACATCATTTTTAGTAATTTCAATAACCAATTGAATGCAGTATTCAAATATTTAAAGGCACTATCCATCATTCTCAAAATGTAAACAAATCGTGCCCCTATTTTCTTAGTCTAGAAAAAAATGACATACTTTCAAGACTTCTTCAAACTGATTTTCTCATCGAGAGAACTTAAATAAGGTTGTGACATGACCTCTACAGCATTAAGAAGAGACAAATGAGGGGCATTTTGAATTTTGGAAAAAAAGACGTATTCTGTCCGTAAGTTCTTAACTGAAGAATCATTTCAAGATCCACTGACCACATACTTGGCATAATAGAATGTTTGAGGGATCCTGTCGTTGGGTTCCACTATCATATAGCGGGAAGAAAAAATTACTTTTCCACAGATTTATCTAGACGACAATTTTAAATAGCTCCCGTTAAGCTTTTCCAACAAGGTTAAATCGTTGAAATGAGAGGGCAGGTCTTCGAGTTTATGTATGGAAATAATGGGGTAAAATAACAAGTGAAGACAATTTGAAAAGTTGCTCAAACATCGCTTTTCATCAAGGTTTTTTTGATTTAAAAACCCACTAAAAGCGTCCATTTTTTTATCGTACTAACGCTGTGTCCGACGTTGCTATAAATCTGTTACTAGCCCACAAGGTTAAATGGTTGGAAGGAGGACAGGGGCTTCAATTTATGAGGGAATGATGGGTAAACACACTCAGGTTTCAGAGCAAGGTCCACCATTTTCTATCGGTAAAAAACTTCGATCACATGGTACACTGGTGCTAGTCTGATTGGTCAAAAGTACGAAAATCTTTACGAGGGATTAGGGTCGATTAAGGAACTAAATTTGTTCTGATTGAGCGAAATGGAACCGCGTAAAGTCGGCGTGACGAGCGTATCAATGATCGCAGTAAAATAAACCTTGATATGCGCTGCATCTGCGCTACATACTCAGTTGTTATTTTAGCTTACTTTGCCCCAGAATGCATCAAAGGCGGGAGTTCGAGCTCAGTAAGAGCCACTCTCGACAGCGCGCTTGCTTTCAATGCCGATTTCCTTTGAAAGTGGACCAAAAAGCAGGTAAAAAATTACTTTTTTTGAATAAATTAGGCTTCTTAGATAGATGATTTGGATCGAAAAAGCCTTTAGGGGGAGCTATTTAACCTAGATGCTAAAAGAATTAAAAACTTGATGTCTCAAGTAATAACCCTTAATTTGTCGAGGGACCCCATCGACAGGAATCGCCGTGTGTGAAGTGCATTACTGTATTTGTCAGAGATGTCCTTCTTGAATGATCTTCAGGCAACCAGTCCGCCTGAAAACCCTTTTCAAGAGCCACTGTCTCAAGGAAACAAAGTGAGAGATACACAGATGTAATCAAGTGGTAGCTATTGCACTTGTGACCGTCTTGCACCTCCAATGAATTCAATATTTGCCTTTGACAAAAGTTATTTGGCTTCTGTCAGTATAATAACAGTAGCTGATTACATCACTGTTGCCATGGGAACTGACAAACCCACCAAGGAAACCAGTTTAGCAACAAATAAATACCATGGTATATAATGAAATTAGGCACAGAGAGTGGTGAAGCATGGGGTTAATATTTTTTGGTGGGGTAGTATTTGCTCATGAGTTTTTGTTACTACATTACTAGCCCCTACACAGGATTTACTTGGGGATGGGTTGTGGGACTTGAAAAAAGTGGACCTGTGGGGGAAGGTCTGCACTTGCAAAGCTTTTTAGGTGTAAAGTATACTCTAGACTGCCCCCCGCGCCGCAAAACAAATCCCTTTTTACCCCTTATCAAATAAAAAAACAATGGACTCCCTGGATAAATTTTCTCTAAATTTTGATCCCATTATCAACATATATAGAAAAAGTTGACCCTCTTTGTTGAATTAGGAGCTTGAGGCATACCGCTCTGCACCTCTCGACATATTTGTATTATACAGTGTTTTTTATGTCTGATTCACAGTGCTTAAAGTCTTTGTATATGTTTCTTCTAGTTCACATCACATTTGCAATTGAAATGACCTTGAAAGATTTTTTCCGTATTCGAGAGTAAGTTCTTCCAGTTTTGTGACAAGGAGCTCTCAAAGGTCAACACATTTCTTTTGCCGGTAATATGGGGAGAGGAAAGAGAAATGAAGGAAAGGGGGAATGGTAGAGGGAGCTTGGATAGAGGATAAGGTAGGGAATGAGGAAGCAAAAGGCAGAGAGAGGGAGGGTATACATACATACATAGGCATACATACATACCTACAATACATACATACATACATACATACATCATAATACATACATACATACATACATAGCATACTAGCATACATACATAGCATACATACATCAATACATACATACATACGATACATACCTCCATACATCCATACATACAATACTACTATCATACATACATACATACATACATACAGACATAACATACATACATACATACATACTACATACTACGTACATACATACATACATACATACATCATATACATACATACATAATACATACTACTACATACATACCATACATACTAAATACAGACATACATACAATACATACATACATACATACGATACATCCATACATACATACATACGACATACATAAATTACATTACTACATACATACATACATACATACATACATTACATACATACATACATACATACATACATACATACATAACATACATTTACGCGCCTTATCAACTGCAAAAATCCAAAGCGCAATACAAAACTACTGCCGAAGCAGGAAACTACACCATTAGGAAATAGAAACAAGAAAACTTAAGCAATCACGAGAAAACAAATAAGATTTTACGCAGCTTTTGAGTATAATGGAACGGCTTTTCTCTGATATGGATGGGAATATTAACGATGGGAGGGGGAAGGAATGGAAGAATGAGGAAGGCAGGCCCGGGTGGGAGAGTGGAGATTGAAGGATCAGAAGGGGGAGCCTTACCACATGGAGGTTTTGATACCACTGGAAGCTAGTCTTTTGCCCTCCACAACATGTTATGGAGGGCTATTGTGTTGCATGCCGATGGATTCCCTGCCTACTAAAGGCATTGCCTGTTGGAGGGCCAACAAAATTCATAATCCACTTCTACGGGACTAAAACAAATTACTGCAATGAACTTCTAACATGGCACGGTGATAGAAATTTGTTAGTAGAACATGATGAGTAATGTGATGTATACTTTGGGCAGGTTATGAATATTAATGAGTCATTTGAATATTTGAAATATTTTTCAAAGACATAACCACTCTACAGACAAGCCAATAGTCACGAGGGTCATGTGCTGTATACTTTTGAACCAGGTTCAGAATATTTGAATATTAAAGGTGCATTGTCCAATTTTTGGGTATCATGTTATCTACTTGGTTGAGAGCATGACACTTGTATACACAGGCCACCGGGTAACGTGGGAAACTAAAATTGCAGTTTTGATGCTAGATGTGATAATTCATAGTGCAATGCCCTATTCACTTACTGTGCTAATATTGATTGGTTACACCATTAAAGTGGCAAATTGTTTGGCAGTTCTTGAGATGGGAAAGATTTGAAAGCTGAAATTTAAGGAAGACAATTGAGAAAAATACAGCAATGTCATCTGATATCAAAATGTATTATCTTTCGGAATATTAAAATCAGGGAGGTCCCAAAGACGATCGGAACAAGCTCTTTTTAACCCTAACCCGGACCGGGTCGTTTTGCCGGCCGATGGCCCAAATGCAACGAAGGGCAATCTATTTTATTTTTAACGGCCCAGATGCAAACGAGAGCCAAAGTTTGAGTTTCATTGCCATCTCGGCGTTTTTGGTCCCGCACAGGAATAAGTGCGTAAAGTCAATAACGGCCCAGATGCAACGAAAAAAACATCGCCGTCATTTCCCGGAAGACGGCCCGATGCAACGAAAAACATCGCGTCATTTTCACGGAAGACGGCCCAGATGCAGTGCAAGAAAACATCGCGTCATTTTCCCGGAAGGACGGCCAGATGCAACGAAAAACATCGTGGCCATTTTTCCGAAAAGACGTCCCAGAGGCAACAAGAACAGCGCGTGCGAAGTGAATAAAAACAGGGATAATAAATTAAATAATAAATAAATAAATAAATAATGGTATGGCGTACTGCACACTGATTCTGCATGAAAATTTGGTAGCTATATCGCCAGTCGTGAAGTGGCGCTATTACGTACATATAGTCGGCGTGGCGCTATTATGCTACGTCATTGCTCGGTTTACGTTCATGAATGCGTTTATGCATATTAAAAAAAAGAAAGCTTACAAAAAATGGTGGCGCTTAGCACCATCGAAAACGAAAGTGTCTATGGGCATTGTACACAGTGTCACCCGCCTGATGAAAAGCATTGCGCCTTCTGCGGGCAAAACCGTCCGAAATGCAGTGAAAGCATCGCATCATTTTCCGTAAAGACGGCCCAAATGCAACGAGGAACCATCGCGTCAAGTTTCCGTAAAGACGGCCCAAATGCACGAGGAACATCGACGTCATTTTCCGGTAAGACGGCCCAGATGCCAAGAGGGCCAATGCTAGTCATTGCGCGACCAAAAATAGTTGTGGACAGCCGAGTATGAACGAAAAAAACAATTTTCGCAGACCGGTACCACGTTTTCGTTGCCTCTCATGCCTCTCGGCAGTGTTAGGGTTAATGAGCTCAATTTCATATGTTCAAGAAAATTAATCCACTCTACAGAATTAACTGATTCATTAGTTATGAAAACTTCTAACATGGCATTATGGTTATAGAACTGGTGAGGTCAGACTGTATACATTTACATTTGGACAGGTTATGAATATTAATAATGAGTCATTTGCATATTTTAAATAATTATGATAAAGTTGTGGGGCTTCTATGCCCATTGTTAATTCTTGTTTAAACCATTACACCTACAGAAGAAAAATTTTGGCTGGAATACTATTTCATTTACAATATGGAAAATTGTTTGTTTATGGTTTAGTGCTTGGGCCACGAGGTGATATTTGGCATATGGGTTGCCATTATAGAGTGGCAAAACGAGAGTACTACCAATGGTTAAGAACTTCAACTGAAATTAATTTCTGCATGATAGACATTCCAAAGTAGGAGCTTAAGCCTGCTAAATGCATAAACAAAAAATGGCGCCATCAAGTGCTCCATAACTGGTTTCAGTCATACCATGTCTTGTAGAAGGATACATTTGGTTAAAAAAAATGGTAACAGGAATGTTTTGATAATGGAAAACCACCAAAGTTCAAATAAATACATTCTTAATTAAACCTAATTTGCATAAAATCCAAAATGGGCCGCCATTTTCGTAAAAGTTTGGAATAAATGACTTCCAAAATTCAAGGATCATATGAGAACTTTAAATATCTAAAGTTATAATTAACTATTGCTCAAATATAACTATAAAAATGTTGTATGCAAGACTCCAAGGTGACAACTAAGCAAGTAAATTTGACACATAAAACAAATATGGCCGCCATTGAAATTGCGCAATAATAGTTTTCAGCTATATCCAGACTCGTTGAAGAAATATTTAGGCTCAAAAATGCTAAAATGAGGGGTGTTTGATTAAAAACAATCAAAATGAATTCATGGCCATCTATTCTAATAAAACCTTATTTGCATATATCCAAAATAAACGCATTGTTACCCACATTTCAGCACTTAGGTTGCTTTTAATGGTGGCCAGTTTTCAATCCTGGGCAGTTTAAGTGTTAATCTATTGCACTTGAAATTCATATGTCTAAATCCCTAACGACCTTTAAAACCACCCGGCAAAAAAATCTAGAGTGAACCTTTCTGGGTTATGGGAAATTGCTCCTAGATCTGACAATAAAGAAATATATTTATTTTACTACCCTCATTGTATTATAGTTTTAAACCAACTTATTTTTGATACAGAATATCTGATGATCCATTCTTGCACTATGATATGGGTTTCAGTAGTTATTTCAATATTTTTGCACATTTTGCCCATGTGAATTACCATTTTGCCAGTCGTTAGCAATATCGCTATCAATCTGTTATATAGTAACAATTCCATAGCATTTACCGCATTATACATAAACTATTGACCAACTCACAAGGTTCTCATTACAAGATTTGCCACTCTAGTCCTCGTGAAGACTAAGCCACCATAAGCTGTTTGGTAACTTGCAAACAGTATGTTCTGGTTCAGCTGGGAGCGAAGAAGAGCTGATGAGTAGGCTCAAGATGGATCCACCAAGGGAGGTGCTCGCACCTTCCTGTTCAAACATTCTATACCAATTGACAACCAACCTAGGAGTGTTGGAACCTGTCGTTTTATTATGCAGACGATCTTGGAATTAGCGTACACGATGCAGACTTCACACTGTTGAGAGAGACTCTTCACAGTTTTTGGATGAACTTCACTAATTACTACGAGGAAAACCACCTACGTTGAAATCCATCCAAGACGGGTTGTGCTTCCATCTCCGCAACTGGGAGCCAAAGTCAGCCTAAATTAACCTGGCTGGCAACACCCTGGAGACTGCGAAACCCTCTCTACCTGGAGTTGGGACCGCACTGTTTCTTATTAAGACCCACCTCAAGCAGACGAAGAGTAAAGTAGCTCACGCAATACATTCAACGGAGACGTATAAATCCTAGCGGGAATTGCTCCAACAGTAGTGTACCGAACCTGGAAGAGCGTAGCTGCCAAGTATCTAATGTGAAGAACACATGTCCGGGACAGAGACCTGCTGCTAACGCCTTAAATCCCGACAGAGTTTCTTGAGCAAACTCCAACCTAATGAATCAGTCTGTAAGGCAGTTAAGGGAAGAAGTTAACATCTACTGGTAATTGAACCTGGTGAGAATCTTCCACCTGGAGCTGTCCTCATGGGTGGAATTGGCGATGCTCAACAGATTGAGAACCAGAATGGCCCGATCTGAAGGGTTCCTTGCAGAAGTGAGGCACCTGGATGGCAGATCAGGACACTACCTGTGTTGTGGAACAGCAAAACAGACAATGGAACCTCGCTTGGTCTGCCATTGTTGGAGCAACAGTGGCCTGTATGGGAAAGATCACCCCCATGGTAATAAACTTGACTCAGCATGAAATGCCTCCTGCCGGCATTGTCTTCGGTCCAACACCATGGAGAAACGTCTTACATTGAGAAGGAAATTGCCCCATCAGACATCTGTCATTAGTGTAGCGAGCATGCAAGAGCCTAGATTGTCAAGTAATCTAATGTGAAGAACCCTATGTATGGACCAGAGACAGCTGCCACCCACCTTTAATTCCAGAGAGAGTTCTTAAGCAAAGTCCAACCTCTTGAATCAGTTGCTAAGGAGCTCAAGAGAGTTGCATTGTGGAAAAGAAGACTTGCTATCAACAAAGTAGTTAATACATCTATTGGTATTGAACGTGAAGAGCATCTTCCACCTGGAGCTGACCCCAAATGGACTGAATTGCTATGTTGTTTCAACAGAGGATACTAGAATCAGCCAATCTAAGGTTTTGTGCAGAAGTGGGCTGGCTACCTGGAGCATTACACTACCTGTGTTGGTGGCACAGAACCACAGACACGGAACATCTCTCTGCATGAAGGCTCAGACAGTTCTCAATGGCGGAAGCTGGCCAAGTTGTTCACATCTTTGATGGGTGATCTATAGTTCAATACAATGTGAACTTTTGAAGTTTAAAGGGATTTGAGGAGCTTTTATCCAGAACATTGCCTTTGCCAGCAAATGCGCTGACGGGTAGAGTCACATTCAATACTGTATATGAATGAATGCCTTGAGACCTGTCTTGTTTTGAGTTCCACACTTAATAAACATATTGCAGCTATTGTCATCAATTGTTGAAGGCCAGGCTGAGGATCAGTTCAAACTGATTCAAACTTGGGGTGCAGTATGGTGTGCAGAAAAAGGGGGTGTGGTGGTGTGTCGTTCTCTCTTGCGAGCTTTTTTAGAGCTGATACTTCCTCGAGCCAAATGCACAAATCTCAACAAGTGACATCTATCTCTTTCCCTCTCCCTCTCTCCCTATCTCTCACCTCTCACCCCCCCCCCTCCTCTCTCTATATCAGTGTTTGCTTACGGGCTGATGAACTTCTTTGCAAACTTCAAAGAGTTCATCTTGTTGTTTAGTATCTAGCTAGGTCACCCATCAAAGATGAGAACAACGTGCGGTACTAATGTTTAGAGCAAAGAAAGCCAAAATTGAATCGGGCGCATTCCTCTATGTGGGGACTTACTATTACCCTTCATGCAGATGGGACAAAACTATAATGCTGACGTAGAAGCCTCTCCAGGACAATTTCAAGCCCCAAGGGTCATGGATGGATTGTACGCCCCCCTGAGGGTAATTTGATCATTAGTGGATGAATGGCAAACCTGTGCTGCAGCGTTGTTTTAGAGTTCTTAATTACCCTGCAATAATTGCCAAGAGTGTGCAAGTTGCCAGACTGTGTATGTTTGGCTAACGGGATGTCCTGTGAGATGTGTGCAAGGTATCGACATGTGAAAACATGGAAAGGTGAGGTCATTACATTGGACAGTTCTGGTGAATATGAGGACGAGGAAGAGACGAACTATTAAAGGAGGCAAAATACAGAGGACTAGCTTGGCAAATACTTGCAATGAGAACATTGTGAATTGGTGGGGAGTTGTGTACCTAAATATTCTTTAGGAGTCAGATATATCCGCACTCGTTAAGGCGCAAATGTTATGGCAGCCAATTTGTTTTTGCAAATGAGCATGCTTCAAGTTTTCCCCTTGAAGTCTGGAATACACACATATTCTAAATAATAGTGCAATAGTGTATTGTAAACTTAAACGATAAGATTCATCCATGTTAATACCCTTGACCAATGACTGTTAAAGTCAAATTGTGCTCAAAATTTACGAAAATGGCGGCCGCAAAAATTAGGTTTAATTAAAAAATGCTGGATTGAGTTCTGGTGGTTTTCCATTATTAAAAACCCTGTGTATGCAATTTTCACTAAAGATTTTTCTACAAGCAGGATTATGACGGAAATAATTATTGACGTAATTTCAAAGGCAGCCATTTTCTTATGCAATTAGCATGCTTAGGTTGTCACCTTCGAAGTATTGTTATAAAGACATGTTTATAGGTATTAGTAAAAGGCTGTAATTGCAACTTTAAATCATGTGTGATACCTTGAACATGGACTGTTAAAGTCAAATTAGGCTCAAATTTTTAATGAAAATGGCGGCTCATTTTGCGATTGATGCAGATAGGTTTAATTAAAATGTATGTATTTTTTTCTTTTTTCCTATTTTTGTCCATTTGTAAACAACCTATGTTAGCATTTATTCCACTAAAGAATTCTTCTAAAAGACAACATTATGGCTAAAACTAGTTATGGAGCCAATTCAATGGCGGCATTTTGTTTTATGCAAATTGCAGGCTTAAGCTTACTACTTTGGAATGTCTATCATGCAAAATTATTTATAGATGATGTTTCTAAGTAAGTTGATACCACACTCGCCTTGCCACTCCTGATTTGGTACGACCCAAACACCTATCTGGCCACAGGATGTTATTTGTACTGCAGTTATGGGAAATTGTAATTCCTGTTTAACATTCAAAAAAGTACACCCAGATTATTCAAAAACCTCAGAATTAAAGGGAGTGGCCCATTTTAACATATGAAGTTTTCCACTTCATCCTAAAACCCCATTTGTAAAGTTTCGTGATGATATTTCAATCCATTTGACGGTGAGGCTAAACAAATGACTTTGCTATAAAATTAAACAATATTCATCCAACATGGGGCCAACATTTTCATGCCTAAAATAAATTGACCACCTTCTGATAAAAATTTGGGATTTCTGGGGGAGGGCTATATGCGATTGCACCATTGGCATGAAGCTATGTGGGTGATATATTTAAATAATGAAAGACAGTGTACAGTTAACATTGAGAAATATTTTTTTTACTTGCACAGAAAAAAGTTGACAGAAGAAGGCCATTCGCACACTTTGCCCAACTTCAAGATGAGATCCGTCAGGTGGACTCCAATACGGTGCATACAGGGCAGAACGTATTGAGAGCAAGACGTCGAAAGCTTGGTGGTGGGGCCGACAAACATGGCTATGCCCGAACAAGAATAATCACAGCGGACAGAAAATGGCCGATGTCAAGTTTGGCCTTTAGTGATTTTTACCTCAGCATATACTGCTGCAGAACTATTCGGTTACGGGTATATCTCAAGGTACCTGCCCAAGTTGAACGTTGGTGATAGATTTCCACAAAGTCTATGGTCACATACTCCATTTCCCTACCTCCACGCAGTGATGTCACCACCAGTAAACCGGGGGTGGCTGGCTTTAAAGCGACAGCATTTTACATGCGCGCACAAAGACGAAATTAGCTTGACAGTGTGAGTTAAAGTGTGTCAAGGTCATGATATCACTGCACGGAGTTAGGGAAATGGACCTTTATTTTTAGCAGCATGAGACATTTTGGCAACTTCTCTGGAGTCATTCTTGCTCTGCCCCTGAGTTAATTGTCTTTGTCATCCCTGCTCTTTGTACCCTCAATTTTTCCTGTATTATGAGTGTCCTCTGTCATAGGTATATAGAGCCTATATAAATAGAGGACTCTATATGGTAATAGAGGCCTATATAAATAAAATCAGTTTCACATAGCACTTTATCACCATTAAAGTCTCAAAGCACGGTTGCCTATTATTTTTTGGACATGCCATTCAGGAAATCATCCACAATCATTCACTTCATCTAGGTGAGCAGTGGCTAAGCACACATCCCTAGCAGGACTGGATTGTAATATCCCCCATCACATGACAGCTCCCTAGATTTTGCTTGGGTCGACGATGGCAACTGACATTAGGTAACTTGCCCAGGGACGACACAAACATGTTGCCCACGGAGAGGCTCAAACTCATAATTAACACATCAATGATAATGAGTCCTGCACTTGCCACTGGACCCCATAAGGCATCTTTTTTATGCCCGGCATATTTTAAAAGGCAATTGGACCGACAAATGCCCTTATTTATAAGTAAGCTGGCCTCATTGTTCCTTTGTAAAAATAATACAGTGGCTGTAAGATGTCAGAGTTACTAACCGTGTACCGAACGTGACGGGCACACACCAAAGTGAATGTCGATTGGCAAACGTGAGTAGGTTCGGCACCCCAAATAGTGAATCGCAAATGGCCATTCTTTGGGATATCACAAATGGTGGGGACTTGGAAATTTATTTGCCTCCCATGGAAAACCAAATAATTAGCGAAAGTGGAAAAAACATTTTGGTTAGATTTGGTCCAAACCTAACCAAAAATTAATGTTTCTTCACTGCTGCTAGATGGTTGTTTTGTCATGGGAGGCAACTAAATTTCCTGGGGTCACATGGGTGACATGCCGAAGAAAAGAATAAGAATGGCCCAATAAGATACCCACCCCCTGGGCTCGGCCATTTCAACACGATATATAGTGGACGTGTTGCCACACCTCGAACAAAGCTACAGCAAAATGTGGTCGTCAGCGTTTATCTAGGCTGCATCGTACGAGCATGAAAACATCACCCGTATTTATACTGTTATTTTCTGATAATCGTGATTGCGGTCCCATTGTCACAGTGGCACTTTTCTACTGAGGGTTATAAAATGGAATTCACCATAGATTGGATTTATTCTGTAGAATGCAGTCAGGTGGACATTTTCAGGATGCTTCAGCTCATGCGCAATGAAACTGTAACAGAGGCTAGAATTTCTGCGGAATCCGAGAATTGATTTCGCAAAGATTTCACGTAAATTGATTTGTGTGAAATCAATGTTGATTCTCGGAAACTTTAGAACTTAACACAGCAGCAAAGAGATGATTCCCGCCAAAATTCATTGTGAGAATCGGACTGATTCTCGCAACTCTGCAAAAAATCCTTACCCCTGTGTAGGTACTACACTTGTCGTGATCTATCCATATTACAGACATAGAAGGGAGGGCGAGTTGGTGCAGCGTTCAAGCCACGCTCAACTTTCATCAATGCGGCCCTGGTTCGATTTTCTCCGTGAGCCAGTGTGTATGTAAATTTGTTTGCGATCTAAACCCATCTTACGCAGGTTTTCTCTGAGAACATTGGTTTCCTCCTGCACCTAAAATCAGACTTCCTTCCCCAAAATCTTTCCATAATGTTCTAGAGGCATCCCTTAAATTTACTGCAATGGCAATTAGTCAGCCAAAGTTTATAATAGAAATCATAAAAATAAATCTAAATGTAAAATAAAGGTACACTTATTCTTTTAATAATAGAAGAGAGTCATATCTTTGCATCGGCTTCAGAATGACCTCCCCTATGTGGTGTGTGTTAATAGCCAGTCCATTTATAAAGTCAACTGGCCAGCTAAAAAATACTGCGGCTGTTAATTTTAGATAAAAATGCTCCCTCCCCCTGAAAGGTTCTTTCTTTTTCTCATTGTTTTAACTTTTTTGTTGTTTCTGTGTGTCCGTATTGACTCTGTGCAGAAACTCAAACTTCACGGGTTTCGGAAAAAAAAAAATCCTCAAGAAGATACAAGATGATGGAACTAACCGAGGGACAGATTTCCGGCAGTCAAGAGTGGAGGTTTGCACCCCTTCTCTACCAATTAAAACAGATAGATATGCCTATATGGCATATAGAGAGGTAGGTAAAGGAATGGCATTTAAATGGGTAGACCACTTCTAGGTGTGAGATTTTGCCAAAATTATGCTCCAGGAGATAAGGTCCAGGGACCTATATGGTCATGAGCATAATTAATCTAAAGAAATATTCTAAGTCAAATTTGAATACACATGCCAGGGGCATATGGAGCATTGTGAATTCAAATTATGATATAGGAGCATATTTATTCAAATGTTCCTGGAGCCATATTTGACTTAAAATATTTCTCACAGATTATTTATACTCCAGGAGCATAGTCAAATTATGGTAATAGCGCATATTTGACTTAGAATATTTTTCCAGATATTTATGCTCCAGGGGACATTTGCTCCAGGACCATATTTTGCGCGAGGTAGACCAGGCAGTTCATAATATGGATAAAGCAACTCGTTAGCATAGATTATGTCTAATATTTTAATGATTTTTCTTGATATGGTGCCCTTGACAAACGATTTTTGCTGAAGGGATTCAACTACTAATTTATTTTAACGATTGCAAACTTAGGAACATTTTTCTCTTGATATCCCCCAAAAGTCAATCATTTTTGAAACCATGCAAGATCGGTCTCTTGGACCAGTATGAAAGTACATGCCTGTTGTGTTAACCTTGACTTGCAGTGTTTTACCAAACGTTCGATTTGTTGCTGAGGATGGAATTCCAAGTGAACTTGGTAATTTTTAAACTCAACAAATTTTGCAAAAATAACAATGACGCCGTTAGGTAGCAGTCTGATTTTATTTTACTTCCATTTTTGTTTAATTTCGTAATCTGTTATATAGGACATCAAATTGGCATGATTTTTTTTTAATCCCCCAAGAAAAGGCTGGAAGCATCTATGACCACAAAATCTCATGCAACATGTGGTTTTAACATGATCAACAAAAAATATAGCATGGCCGGGTCCTTAAGAGAAGTTATAATGGGGAATTTGGGTATGTGATATTGGAATTGTACTGCTAGTTAAAAAGTAACACTCATGTAACTCAAGCAGGTATACATACTAGTGTGAGCTATTTATGGGATTTTTCAGTAGTCAGGACAGAAGACGATTTTACAGATAGCAGCAACTATTCAAGACAGAGATGGAAAATTTCCATGGTATATTACAATCGGCAACTTTAGAGATTCACAAACAAAGGGGTAGCAGTGTTTAAGCAATTTGTAAGGTGTCTCAATAAATTAGCTGTACTTAGCAATGGGCGGTCAGGATTTGAAAATGTCAAAATACCGGGGGGCCGGAAAGGCTGTTACTGGTCCAAAATAGCTCAAAAGGGGATGATTTTGCAAGAATTTGCCAGAACATTACGGGGGGGGCATGCCTGTAGCCAGGATAGCTAGCAAATATTTAACACATCTCAAGTTCAAAAGGTTTGAGGGATAAAATATGTTTGACACAGACTGACAGGGGACCCCTGAAACGTGATCCTTAAATGCGGCCAAATGTGCCGTAAGGAGGGGGGGGGGGAAAACAAAAGTTGTACAGGGGTCAAATTTTAAATTGATCCAATGTGTTTGGAAAGTATACAACGTGATTTTGTCTTTACCATAAGGAAAACAATGATTAAAACCCATTGTTTTTTTAAAAGTAAAGTTTAAGAGTTATAAGCTACAAAAAGCAAAAATCAATAAAAAGGGGGTCCATGTCTTTCTTTGAAGAGGGGGTCAAATTTTAAAGGTTTTGCACCGATTTTTATGCAAAATGTGTCAAAGTATTGGTGGAGTCCATGCGATTCAAATAAAGGAATATAGTTTGAGTGTCTCAGATACTAACTAGCCCTAATATGTGATTGGTTATTTTAGGATTGATACTATAATTATCCAATCTGAGACTGATAAGAAAAGATACAAATGTATAGAAGTGTTATTCTGATTGGTTACCGAGTTAATCATGTTTATAATCATACTATGAGCTAATCAGATATACTGTAAAAGGGTTATCCTGAGTGTTAATGTAACCCAGTCTTTTTTATTGTCTCTTTTTGTCTACAGACACATACCATTGTATTAATGAGCTTGGAAGCTGGCAATAGGCAAAGATCATGCCAAAGCTGAGAGTTGCCATCACTTTGAGGAAAGGTCATTGTAATAAGATACAAATTGTTTCAAAATAAAAGAATAAAGGGTTTCAAATTTGTACACAATAGATTGTATCTCTCACTACTCAAATTACTCAGGGATCTAAGCATCATGATTCCAGAAATTTGGTCATAATAAAAAAAATTTTTTATATTTACTAAAAAAAAATCTTATTACATTCATGAGCCCTTCCCCGATTTACCATCACACTTAATAGCTTAAGACTGTTGTGCTAGATCATTGATTTTCAGCGGCAGACCCATGTTCGATTCTTGGGTCAAAGATATGAATTTTCCATTTCATTCCGTCTGGAGGTTGTTTACTTAGTTACTTAAACCAAAGTTTAAAAAATCCGGTTTGGTCCCTGCTAAACGGGTGGCCGATACCAACCTCACAACTTCAGCATACGCTGTATGAGATTTAGTGGAGCACAAGGTCTTTGACGGATGCCCTTCCTGACTCCAATCTACATTTTTTCGGCGGTGGGCCTAGCCTTTGGGCAACCATGCCACCATGCAAGGCACATGTGCTGGATTGCCACCATTAGCTCTCCATAGCTGATGCCCTTGCATGTAGACTATTTTTTTCAGTCTACCAGGGTACAAGCACACTCCTATCAGATTTCCTTAGAACTGTGGGGTTGAATGGTTTAGACTGCCGACAATCGGCTCGGGGACAGGGATACTGGTTACCAGGCTTAAAGTAGCAGGCCCTCAAGGATACACCTGAAAACTTGCACTGACGCGGGAAAGATATTATTGCACTTGCTTAGAACTGTTGTCACGGTGTGTGAAAGGGTATTAAAATCGGTCATTTTTCCTTTTCTTTGTAAAATAAAAGTTGTGAATGCTGGATTATTTTGGTATTTTTTAAACATTATTTGTTCTATTTCTTTCCCGGAGTAAACTGGACCACATTTAGTTAGAGTTGGTTTATACTCAGAACTTTTTTGTTATGCTATTCTCCAGTTGTTATTGGGCAGGTGAGTTCCGTTCATATCAGAGTGTTTACACGATAGAGGTGTGACGTAGAAAAAATAAGAAAAAAAGCTAAATTCAAAGGTGGGATATATGGAAAGGTGTTAAAATGAGTTTTAACTTGGAAGTTTCCTTTCTTAGTTATCAGAGTGAGAAGTTTTTTATAGTGTGCTACCAAATTAACCAAAGCCATTCCTTCAGAGAAAGTGTTGATGGGCGGTGACCCAAAATATTCTTTAAAATTAGCACAAAAAAAAAAAAAACACAACACCCAAAATATTCTTCACTGTATTTGAGTTTTACTTCTTCTTTACTCATTCTGTAATTGTATTTCATTTTGGTGACACCACTCCTAGCTTACTGTAAAAGGTTGAGATTTGTATCATCTGAAAAAGTAGACTTAAATCTACAACGGCACATTTCTGCATGTGATTGTTAAATGATAGTCTAGGATATTAGAAGAATACGATATATTTTAGCCACCAAAATATAAAACCATACAATTGGTAGCGAGCCCTTGATGTGAGACTAAGTGCTTTAGCCTAATTTGGGGCCTATCTTAACCTTAATGTGTTAGTACTGTGGAACTGTGATTTTTGTGAAAATTTCATATACAATCTTGCAACCCAAGGTTTTCTAATCAAAATTGTATTGAGGATTCCAAAATCCTGGGTGTCATTTTTTAAAAATGTGTTCTGGATGAATTCTAGGGGGCAAAGTTTACACTGTTTATACAGGGGGCCAAATATAAAAGGTGGGCAAAGGTGCTTGTAAAGTATACCATATGTTCGTACCTTTCAAGGATTACAGAAAGGTATAGTTTGCCCCTACCTGAGTTTTATCGTACAAGAGTTCAAGGTAAAACGGGGTTCAAGTGTCACACTGGGGGTTTTAAAAATTTAAGTTAATCGGTTTGTTCTAACAATGGTGCCAAATTGTTTATCTTACTGTACAGAAGCCAAAATATAAAGGTCGCGTTGTCAATGATGTTTCGAATAATATTACGAGGGCAATATGGATCCGGGTTGTTCCACAGGGTCTATGGGAGACCACTAGTCATATCCCTAAAAATCTCACGTTGCCAAGGTGAAACACCGAATTACCTATTTTCTTATTCAGTATGACCCAACGAACGATTTAAAAACAAGTTCAACAAAATTGGACCATTCCTATAAATTAATGACCTTGAACTTTCTGCAGCTATTGTACTAAAAACAATAGGTCGTAAATATGGCAAACAATACTTTTTAGAAACATTAGAGAAGCCGCACAGACTGGTATAAATTTAAAAAACAATTTTTTAAACACTTTTAGTGTTTACCCTGTACAAATTTTGCCCACTTATAAAACACCCAAACCATTTTAAAAAAAATGACACCCATGCTTTTCAGCTCTCCAAAATTCGTATTGGGAAAAAACGTGGTGTCAACATTGTATATGAAAAAACTTAAACCAAACCATCAATAATTTCCCATGTACTAGTGTTTCGGTGTGGAACTTGACTAAACTGAAATTGTGGAGAGCCATAGATCATTAGCCACATCATTGATGAATGTGAGTCTACAGTCCCAAAGGGAATCCCAGGCATGATAAACCTGGAAGATGAAACTATAAGCTGGTAAGACAGATCGTCCACTGTGATTTTGGTACTTGATTGCAACACAAATAACTAAAAACGCATGAATGAATGAATCATGGGAAGGAAACCAAATTTGCAGCTTGTGACGGTCCAGTGTTGGGGAATAGAATAAAAATGGGTCCTAATGGCGCCCATAGGAGCAGTGTGTGTTAATAAGGTGGTATACCACCACTGCAGATGTTTTGTCATAACATTGAAAGGAAACATTTCCTAGGCCTACAATTTCACTGTGTTGTATGAGAAAAATTGAACTATTGTGATACCACTAAGTTTTTAAACTTAAATTTGGAGTAAAGTGGGGAGATGAGGTTGTTGATCGAGTCCCTGTCTTAAAAGTTGTCTCAGAGATTTTGAAATATAATGGTTTTTTTTATATTATTTGAAATAAAACTCTGAAATAAAGACTGAAATAACTTAGAAGCGTCTATCACTGTTAGCCACATAAACACAGTCCTCTGTGCCTAGTGGTAATATCTTCAAGCGCCTAGAATGCGAGAGGGTCCGGGTTCGAGACCGTGTATTTTTGGGTCTTTATTTAGTTCTGTGTGCTCGCCAGTGTCTCCGAGCTTCTCTATATATTTATATATAGTATTGGTTTTTGTATTTAAATCCCCACTCAAAGTTCAAGATAAATCGGATTAGGCGTTTTTGAATGCTGTAAAAACCTTTACCTATATAGTAGTATCCATTGGATACTGTTTCTAACAAAATTTCCAGATCCAAAATTTTTATAACAAAAGTTGTTATTTCCTATATGCAGGACATAGATTTGAGCTTAGCTAATTTCATGCAGTGATTAGTATAGGACAAGCATTAGTATATGCAAAAAACATGATTTGTTTGAAAATGGAGGGCACCATCCTCGGAAATCATGATCTGAGTCGGCCTTTTAATAACATATTGTCCTTGTGTTTCAATTGCGTCAGAGGATAGTGACCGGTTTCCAAAAAACAAACTTTATTCTTTAATTTGACCACTGTCCTTCACCATATCTGATTTTGATGGTGTGATTTTGTTTGTTTTATATCCTTTTTCAGTCTTACAGCCCTACCTTATGACAAATCGATTGGCAACGGTCACCGTGCGCATGTAATCCGTGGCATGTTTCCTTTATTATCTCATGATCTTCCTGCTGGGCTTAACACTTAGGGGTGGCGAAAAGTCTGGCGTCACCATGTACTTATATTTGAGTTGGACCCCAGCACAATAACTTTATCACATGAACAGTTATTAGAGGTGAGTATCTATGCTATATTGCTGCTGCTGATGATGAATATGATGATGTTAATGACATGGAATAGGATGATGACGATGATGATGATTAATGATGACGTAATGATGACGATGATGATGGAAAATGAGACGATTGATGTTGACCACCAATTCTGATGACATGATGGATGGAAATTTACTAGTTTGGGTCATGATATTGGCCGTGATGACGTGTGATGCTGACGATGATGATATAACGACGGTGATGATGATGGCGATAGTCACACATGTAACAGAGGATTTTAAACTGTCCAGAATTTCGGATTCAGGATTTAACCATATTAAAAAAAAATGTTCAAAAAAATGTTAATTAGGTAAAATAGAAACGGCATATTAAAGGCAAATTTTAAATACTAATTTGTGTCCGCGTCACAGACTTATAAGGCAGGAAGACACACTGTCCCACTGTTGTGATGTCTGTTGTTGTGAAAAAGAGTTAAACATTGCACGTGATATCTAACATATCTGCATGGATTTAAACCAAACTTGGAGTCACAGGTGCAACATTGGATCCCTCATAGGTGATAGGTTCAAAGGTCACACACAGGTCAAAGGTCGTGAGGTCAAGTTGTAAGATAGGCTGTTGAAAATGTAACAAATTTACCTCAATGAAAAGTATGAAGTTTCAATGGAACCAAACTTGATTTATGATATAAATGGAAACCTATTTGTGTATGGGTCAAAGGTATATGAGGGCCCGATCACACAAACTGCAATGCCAGGTGACACTAGCAGTCCGGGGACCACTATGTATTTTGTTAAGTGTGAGAGCCCGTTTATGGCTGCTGAAAAGCACCATGAGCATGTTCCTGTGGATGTCACAGTTAAAAAAATGCTTCTAAGGTGCATTCATGATCTAGTAGTAATTTTTATTTATATGATACACTAGATATCTACGAAAAGGTATTCCCAACATTTAGTTGATTCTGAAGTTGCATTTTGATGTTATGAAGTGAATTAGTTTTACCTCGCTGCTCATAGGTAACGGTTATAATTTCTGTCTGTTTACGGACAGGAAAATACGAATTACGAATTTCTTCTAGAGTAGATTAAACTGTGCCATAAGATTAGTAACATTGGTTCACATGATAAAAAATCTCAGTTGTTTGAGGCTAAAACCAGGGGACGTGGCTTGTGATCACAAAATCCCCTTTAAAGTATTAGTTTTATTATATACAAGTTAGTACACAATGTTTTTCTTGTGTGCCGTCTTTCACAGATTGCTTTATTCTGGCGGTTCTGTGGTCCATGAGTGTGGTAGCATTTCAGTACTGTCATTTCGTCCCACATACAAGCTACATTAATCCACTCATCATGGCTGGATTATGTTTCTATTTCTTATCAACCCAACGAGGACTTATAGTACAGAGCGCGTTTTGGTTACGTCGCAATATTGGAAGTTGCTTTTGAGTCTGGCTAATATCTGTTGTAGAGTTAGTCCTAGTGCGGCGGTTTAGAGGGTGTTTCCCATAAGGCAACAACTCTTCTGACACATGGCGAATCCTGAAAAATCTCTTGCTGTCCCTTTACATACTGCAAAAATCAGGATGTTCCCCCACCAAAACAGTGTATAGATGCCAAGACACTGTGAGTTTTATTGATTCTACTAATTCTAAAGATTGGTATTTTTTCAGTTTATATACTTATAGCACCATTCCATCCATTGGCTTTGTGATTTCTGCTGGCCGACCAACTGAATAGCCTAAGACTGTCTTACTAGATATGGAATATCTCCTGTGTTTCTACTAATGTCAGGTTCATGCTTGGTGGGAACAATTGTAAGTATACAAAATTGAGAGAGCTAGGATTCATTAGAGAATAAAGGTATGGATTTTGGGAAAACCGGACTCTCTTTACGACAAATGAAACCAAGGTGGATACATTATTTTAAGTGGAGAACAAGGCAGACGTTCTTCCAACAATGGTGTCGCCAGTTTATTCATCGTAAAGAGAATACCGATTCCCAAAATCATTACCTCTATTCATTCTTACACAGCTTTTTAATTTAAGGCATCTTCAACCTAATTTCACGATCCTTGTGGCTCAAATAAAAAAAGAAAAAAATATAGCTTGGTCATGGGACCCCGAAACCAGCCCGTAGCTTCCAAACCCAAGGCCTAAAAAAAACTAACCCTAGCTTCGAAACCTAGCCCCAGCTTCGAAACCACAACCATAACTAGATCTGGAAGAGAGATCTGAGCACAGGCGAGTAGTGACCTTTGACCCTAAACGACCTTCGATCTTGAAAATATTTAACATATTTGAATTGTCATAAGGATCATTTCAAATGTCTGCCCGTTAGTAGCATTTTAAAATTGACTTTGACCTCTATGACCTTTGTTTCAAAAATATTTTAAACATGATTAGGATGTCCTAAGGGATCATATTCATTAAATTCAGCTCAATCGGAGCATTTGGAAAATTGGACCTTAACCTCTTAATGAACTTTGATCTCGAAAAATTTCAAATAATGTTAGAATGTTTTTAAAGCTACTTTCGTTAATTTCAGCTCAATCGGAAGATTTTGAAAAAAAACGACCTATTGACTTCCTTGATGACCTTTGATCTCGAAAATCTTCAACAAGTTTAGGATGTCATAAGATAGTTCAGCAAACTTTCAGCTCAATCAGAGCATTTTGAAAGTTTTGACCTTGACCCTTGAATGACATCCAGTGACTTGTATGGAATTTTATAACATGAACCAGTACAAGTGCCCAATCTACCAAACAGAAGACCTATGTCCGTATTGGTCTTTTTCATTTTCTAATTTTATTGTTTTACAATTAATAAAGAGTGGTAACCTATTATAACCAGCTACGCTACAAAATCAACTTGAATATTCTTTTTGTTTGATTCGATTTTCGAATAAGGAGAAAAACACATAGAATCCGCCATACATTAGCATCTAAATTGAAAACTTCCCTGGGAAATGTAACCGCCACCTGAAATACGATGTTTTTGAATTCATCATCGAGTAAAAAATTTTTTTTGGTTTTTCATGTAATTTGCCGGACTTGTCAGACAACTAATCCTTTAAATGCGATTTAAAAACCCAAGGGCGACTTGACGGGAAGGAATTGAAAGGGAGCGCTGCATTTAAAATATAAATCTCCCTACAATAAAGTACAGGACTATATTATAGGTGAGCGGAGTCTGTCACCTTACATACGTGTACGTTTAGAAATCAATTCCTAATATCTCCTCTATTGATTGTTTAATCCTAATGTAAGTAGATTTAAACCTTTTATCTTGAAATGAATGTAAGGCTTTACCAGCTAAAGAACGGCTGGCTCTTGCCGACCCAAGGTTAGGGGCATTCATTAATGGCGTAAGACAGGGCGTAGCGAGGCGAGCAAAGTGAGCGGAAAAAACGAACCCCCCTACCGAGTTTGCACAAATGTCCCCTATCTCGCAGGTGACCGTGAAACACTATCTGTGTAAACCCAATTTGAAGATGATTCAGGG
>JAMKCH010015923.1:0-24088 GCA_023653785.1 Ophioderma brevispina
GAAACTAATGTTGCGTAAAGAGTCAACTGAATCGATTGCCCTATTGTTCACCATTGGTCCCCGACTATGAGTACGCCGGACAATGGTTACTTCTACACCGGTGTGAAAGCAGATATAGTCCGGTGGGAGCCATAGTCCGGGGCTCCATAGACGATAACGGAATAAAGCGTGAAACTAAATCGATTCCCCATTACAATGCGTCACAGCAACAAAAAATACACATGACTGTAAACGTCAGGACATTATATACAGTGAACATATCCACAGAAATATATAATAGCTTGTATTTGGGTAGTTTCTTGTCAGAAACAAGGGTTTTTGAGCTTGATTTTTATCAAAATTGAGGTATATTAAGTAAAATGTGGTCAAGAACAGATTCTTACATAAAATGTGGGGGTCGCCTGAACTTAAATAGACTTAAAATGTGAGTCTGTGTAACGGAAAATCGGCCTGAAAATGAGGGTCTTATGGGCGGCACATACCCATACCACCTTTCAATATGAGTAACCCAGGTCCTACAGTAGCTTATGTAACAGTCAAGTTTTGAGTCAGAGATAAAGATACTCGCCCTCAAGGAAGTCGCCTGCACTGAATAAGCAAAGGAATACATATTCCTATTGTTACCGTCAACATCAAACATGGCCTATTCACAGCATTTGCAGAATTACAAGACCCATAGATGCGTTCGTCCAAAGTACGATTTTTCAATACTCATTGCTATACCCACTGCGTCAAAGGAAGCTGTATCCTGAGTTGTGCGACCGTCAGCTTGAGTTATATGGAGTTTGCCTTCTTTGTTGCAGAAGATGCAATCTGAGTTGAATATAATTTCCTCTGTTGTTTATGAGCGTGATGAACGCCGATGGCTAAATGGTTAAGGTTTTTGGTAAACTTCTAATAGCACCCCGATGGTATCCATGGAATAATTGTAGCTACTTTTGGAATGCGTTGACAAACATTGAGGGCAGGTTTATGCTCTGCCAGGTGAAGGTCTCTGGTGAAGGGTTCAGAGATTTTGCGCCCCTAATATTTTTTCTTGACCCCCAGAAAAAAAAAAAAAAAAAAAAAAAAAAAAAAAAAAAAAAAAAAAAAAAAAAAAAAAAAAAAAAAAAAAAAAAAACCTACCCCCCCCCCCCCCATATATTTTGAAAATGTCACCCAAAGACCACATTTGTTTTGAAAGTTTTACCATTGTCACCTAAAGACCCATGTTTTGGGAAAACATTTGAACATTTTCACCCAAAGTTTTCAACAATTTTCTAAAAAGACCACATTTTTTGGATTTTGCATACAAATTTGTCACCCGAAAACCCCATATTTTGAGGCATTTTGTCAGTCTCTCACCCAAATACAGTACCCCTATTTGCTTGAGTACTCTGTCACCAAATGCCCCTGGGTTTGGAAGCGCTAGCCTTACACCCATATCCATTTCATAATTATGTGATACCCCCCCCCCAAAAAAAAAAAAAAAAAAAACCCCCGGGCATACGATACGTCGCGTAATTATTCCAAAGTAATGGTGTCACAACACAATACTACTGAACGATAAACCATGTCACAGTACACGTTGCAATCGCGATCGTGTAACAACGATTCAACTTGGCAACAGGGTTTGACATTTCCACTTAAACATTGAAAGCGTGACTAAAATGATGCAAGCAAAACCTAAATGCCATTACAACGTTGGGGTGTCCACCTTAAAACAAAACTGTCATCTCTATAGAACATATTTCTACATCAAATGGTGACATTATCTTTCGAGGACACCCTCTAGAATTTTGGTAAAAAATGGTTAAAGTTGCAGCAAATTTCGCATTTTTGCATTGCGATGATCAAACTCGTGAGGGATTATGGGTAGTCTGGCAAGTTGAAAAGCTTCGAAAATGCTTTGTAGCATTTTTATTAGTCTCAGCTAGGAGTCACGCAGGCGGCGGTATCTTAAAGCAATATTAGCACATTTTTTTTGAAGAGCGCCCCCAATTTTTCAAAAAATTGAGATTTTTACACGGTTGCATTGCTAACTGACTAGTAAACCATACCTGTGAATGGTTAAGCTCGAAAATGTCTGTGTCTCACAAACGAAGGAATTTTGTAATTAGAATAATTATTATCGGGATCCGATAATAATTAAACGGCTGCTGGAAACGGCCTTCCAATGTGAAATAGCCGGGAAATAGTGCCATGTACGTGTCTACGCTCATCCATTAGTTGTTTTATTGGTTCAGGCAAATCAAGAGGTTATTTTATCGAGGTGGCACTATTCATCGACGGACATAAACGTAGCATTTCCAGCTCTGCCGTTAAGTCCAATCTGGGATCCAAATTCTAATTACAAAATCGCTTAATTTATGATAAATACGCATTTTTTAGCATTCTCGTTCGCAGGTATAGTTCCTAGACAATCACCAACGTAACTGTGCCAAAATATCAAATTTTGAAAATTGGGGCGCTCTTCAAAATGTGTCATTATTGCTTTAACCGTCCATGATATCCACGGAACGGTTGTAGCTCCTTTTGGAATGCATTGGCATCATGAGGGCAGGTTTACGCTCTGCCAGGTGATGGTTGTTGATATTTTGCAGTTTAGACAAACGCTCCTGTGGGTCTTGTATATATTCTGCAAATGCTGTGAATGGGTCATGTTTGTAACAATAGTGATACACAATTTCTTTGCTTACGTTATTTTTTTGTTGCTTAAATGCATTTACTTGTGAAAACGGCCACTGGCGGCCATTTTTTGTCCATTTTGCGCCAATTTGAATTCCATTTTCTATTTCAAACGTTGAAATAAAATGATTAGGCACAGTGTATTTATTAGCATATGATTTTTCATTTAAACTTCTCGCCAATAAGTTTCCACGTTTTTTTAATGTATTTTATAAAAAACTTCACCTTTTCCTTGATGTCCACCGATGGCTGGTTGATGTGTTGATGATGCCATGTCCTGGTCATGGTGTATATAATGGTTAAAAGCACAACCCCCCCCCCACATGGTTGCCTTGGAACGGGTGTAGCTCCTTTTGGAATGCGTTGACAAACTCGTCTTCTTCTTCTTCCGGAAAAAAGCGTAACTTCACCGATGAGGGGCGGGGAAAAAGGTCAGACGCAAGTGTGTGTGTGTGTGTGGGTGTGCCCCAAAAATTAGGACTAGTTCTGGATGGCTTCCTTGAAAGTTGTTAGATTTACATGAGCAGCAGTTTCCAGGAGGAGATTCCATTCCCTAGCGGAACGTGGGAAGAAACTGTTCCTGTGATAGTCAGTGTGCGAGCGTGGAATATGAAAAGCCATGGTTTTTCGCACGGTTGGTGTGGTGTGGTGTTTGGATAAGAGAAACTGATTTGCATCAACTGCGGACAATGATCATGAACAATATTAAAAACAATGACATCCTTGGCTTGTTGTCTTCTTTGAGCAGAAGTTGGCCAAAAAGCGTTGTAAGCATTTGAGTGACAGCACGTGAAAATGTAAATTTTTCACGGCTGTAGGCCTGATTTCCAATCAGCAACATGGCTTTGTTTCTGGCATGTCATGTACCACTCTCTTAAGTTCAGTTTGCCACACTGGGCTCACTTCTTGATGAAAGATCTCCCCCTGATGTCGATGTCGTTCTTTTAGATTGGTAAGGCTTTCGACAATGTAGGTCACTCCATCTCCTCTCAGAATGGCATAAATATGTATTTTGCGGGCCTTTATGGCATTGGATTTCTTCATTTCTTACTAATCGCTTCCAAAGATTTCCGTTTAGGGGGGCTTCTTCCGGTTGGATTCCCGTTCAATCAGGGGTTCCGCAAGGCTCTCTGTTTTAGGCCCTTTATTGTTTACTTTGTTTTGTTTTAATATTTGCCTAATTCTGTTAGTTCTTTTCTTCCACAATATGCTGATGAACACAATCCCTATAGCCTTCCGCTCAAAACACGACATGGACATCATGCAATCTGATCTTAATAATATTTTATCTTGGTGTCAAATCAACAAAATGTCTCTCAACTCAGATAATGTAAAGCAATGAGACCTGAGCAGGAAGAGGGTGCTAGAGTCCATACCTCCTACACAATTCCAACCATACTTGGATGTTGTGGCAACTTCAATATTTGGGTGTTTTATTTCTTAATTTGAAATGGGGATCATGTTAAATACATTACATCTAGAACCTCGAGACTTCTTGGATTTATTGGGCGTCTTGTTCGTTGTAATAACGCCGATGTCTTAGTTAAATTTATCATCTCTTTGTCGTCCTATTTTAGATATGGCTATCCCGCATGGATGCCATATCAAGCAGGCCATATCAGGGATATTGAAAAAAATCAAAAGAGACTTGCCCGTTCTTGCTTCCTGCACCAGAGGGACTACATTATGAAACCTCGTCTTGAAAAGCTGGGTCTCAGTTCTCTTTGCAATCGATATTTTTATCTTGCTATTGCTTATCCTATTAAGTGTCGGTAAGGGTGTGTCTGATTGTTGAGCCTTTTAGTTTATATATCCATTAGGCACTCCATGCAGACACGCTTAAATTGCACCATACCTATGCTCGGACTGACGTTTTAGACACTGTTTTCAACTGGAGGGATTTTTCAGTTTAATTTTGACAACTTACCATCAGATATCAGGACAAAGTTTTAGTTAGCCTTCCATGTTTTTTAATAGTTTGTTAAAACCACCTTACTAGTTCCATTTGGCAGGTCCAAATGTAAATTGGTTGTTTTCTTTGTAAGTGGCAATTTATGTCTTAATATTATGTGTATTTTATTTTTATATTATTTATATGAGTTCATGGCTGTGTGGTGATAGTCAACGCTCCTGCATTTTGTCCCTTTGTTTGTTTTTGTGTGCCAAAGGTAGCACTTTGAGAGTGACCTCGTTTCCTGTTGGTCTTTCCCTGCAGGGCACTCCTTGTTGTCATTTCTTGTCCTTTTGAAAGAAAGAAAGAGGTTTTGATATGTCATCATTCCACACAGACATGGTACCCATCATTTTTGATATTTGGATAATTGCTTTAAATTGTTCTTTTTTTATATCATGTGCATTTTTTAATGTTGAATCTTTTTGCTGCAATAAATAAATGAAATGACTGAAACTGTTAGTGGGCGGCGATACATGTTGAGAGTTACCTTGCAGCACGATGTTGGACCATCTCAAGTTTCTTATGGAACATCTGTGTGTGGGTCCCAGACCGAGCAGCTGTACTCTAAAAGTGGTCGCAACCAGTGATTTTATAGGCCTTAGCTTTAACCCGAGGATTCTTGATATTCATGTTGCGCCTAAGAGTGCTGTTTGCCTTGGAAATTACTCGATCAACATGTTTGTTCCAGCGCAGGTTTTGAGTAACTGTACCGGGCCCAAGTACTTAACACTTGTGACATTTTTCAGGTGATGACCGTGAAGAGTATAATGGTTGATGACAGGATGTTTCTTACGTGTTATACTAATTACTTCACACTTGTCAGGGTGGAATTCCATCATCCACTTGTTTTCCCAGTCAGTGAGTGTGTCAAGATCTGTCTGAAGAAGTTTAGCATCATTCTCACAGCCAACAGCCATGTAGATCATGGTGTCGTCAGCAAAAAGTCGGGTTGTAGATGACAACTGCTCCGCGATATCATTGATGTAAAACAGAAACAGGCATGGTCCCAACACTGACCCCTGAGGAACACCAGATATAACATATACTTTACTGGATGAGATGCCATCTATCACCACTGATTGTGTTCTACAGCTAAGGAAGTCAGCAATCCAGCCATTGACTCTGCCATTGACGCCATACCAGGATAGTTTTTCCACAAGCCTCCGATGTCCAACCTTGTCAAGGCCTTGGAGAAGTCTAAAACATAAACATCAGTTTGGATTCCTTCATGCATGTTGGTGACGACATCGTGAACAAATTCCAAAGGTTGTGTCCCACATGATCTGCGGTCACGGAATCCATGTTGCAATGCGTAAAAGATGTTATTACGACTTGCATGTTTCATTAAATTACTGCAGATGACGGTAATTGGCAGAATCATATTTTCACCCTTTTTGAAAATGGGTGATACGTTGGCATATTTCCAATCAGATGGCACCTTACTCTCAGGGAGAGATTTCCGGAAGATTCTGGTAAGAGGATCAGCGATGATGTCAGCAAGCTCCTTGTAGACTCTTGGGCTAACGCGATCAGGACCAGCTGCTTTACCGGGCTTCAAATTCTTTAGTAACTTTTCCACACCAAATGATGTAATATTGATGGGAGGCAAAGATGGTAAAGTATGCACAGGTTGACTGAGGTTAAAATTTGTTTCACGGGTGAAAACAGACTGAAACTGCTGATTGAGAGCCTCTGCTTTCATCTTGGCATCAGTTATTAGTCTGCCAGCAACTTTGAGTGGTGCAACGTTGCTACAATCTGATCTCTTGTGTTTGATGTAGGTCCAGAATCTTTTCATGCTGCTGAATTCATTGTGATCGGTTTCTTGAGGTGTGATGATGTTTTCCACGTACTGCCAGTAAGAACGTCGCAGATCTTTTCGCACCTCTTTCTTAAGCTTGAGGAACCTACTCAAGCCAATCAGCCTTCTTATACAGGGGAATGAGGCGAGGACTTTGCTTTCTCCGAGCAGGGTTGAGGTCAAAATCTGTGAAGACAGCATCATGATCACTAATTCTAGGGAGAACCTTAATCCTATTAATCTGACATGGCCTGTTTGTAGCAATCAGGTCAAGAGTGTTTTTTTCCACGAGTGGGTTCTTCGACCATCTGAGATAGCCCGTGGTCGGCAAGTATGTCAGCAAATCTATTGTGTAGATTGACATAAGGTGTATTTGGTTTAAGAGTCTTATTCTTCCAGTCCCAACCAGGGAAATTAAAATCCCCACCAAGAAGAACCACGCTGCCTGTCTTCTTGTTGATCTCCTTCAAGGCAGAGTCGAGGACATCAAGGGTAACAGCATCATTGAGCTTTGGTCGGTAGTAGCCACTACAAACAATGATTTGCATCCAGCAATGCTGATCTTCACCCACACTGACTCAGTATAAAAAAAAAAAAAAAAAAAATAATTTTCCTCTTTAACTCCAGGCTAATCCATGGCTGCGAATCTCTCGACTTTGTTCGTCTGTGTGGGATAAAGGAGTTGATACCCTCACTTACACCATCTTTAAACAGACTCCACAATTCTTCTGTATTGGAAGATGATTCAGCTGCTTGGATGGTCTCAGAGAGATTAGATGCATGCTTGCGGAAGCCAAGCCAATCAGCCTTCTTATACAGGGGAATGAGGCGAGGACTTTGCTTTCTCCGAGCAGGGTTGAGGTCAAAATCTGTGAAGACAGCATCATGATCACTAATTCCAGGGAGAACCTTAATCCTATTAATCTGACATGGCCTGTTTGTAGCAATCAGGTCAAGAGTGTTTTTTTTTCCACGAGTGGGTTCTTCGACCATCTGAGATAGCCCGTGGTCGGCAAGTATGTCAGCAAATCTATTGTGTAGATTGACATAAGGTGTATTTGGTTTAAGAGTCTTATTCTTCCAGTCCCAACCAGGGAAATTAAAATCCCCACCAAGAAGAACCACGCTGCCTGTCTTCTTGTTGATCTCCTTCAAGGCAGAGTCGAGGACATCAAGGGTAACAGCATCATTGAGCTTTGGTCGGTAGTAGCCACTACAAACAATGATTTGCATCCAGCAATGCTGATCTTCACCCACACTGACTCAGTATCATCAGATTCCAAGGAGTGCTCACGTGAGCTTATGTAGTCGCTGTTGATGGCAACAATAACACCACCAACATGTGTTTTTCCGTCGCGTCTGTGCACTGTGAACTGTGAGTTGAAAAATTCAGAGTCTCTGATGCTACTGTCAAACCAGGTTTCAGTAGCTAAGGTGATGTCAGGTCTCGTACTATCGATAAGGTTATAAAAGGCACCTTTCTTGTTGCTATGTGACTGGCAATTGACGTTGACTACACGAAGAGGTCGTCGTCCGGCAGAAGGTCTCGGCTTGGGCTTAGTTGGAGACGAAGTAGCTTTAGGTAGAGACTTAAATTCCTGAGAGTTCCACGAGTCCAAACTTAAGCTGCTGCAGTCGCTGACATCTGTTGAAAATTCTCTAAGGTTATTAAACCTGTTCTCTAATTGCAGGTCATGAAGATCGAACAGAGTAGTACTATAATTTGGGCCATTACAAGCAAGACATGTCCATGAGACATCTGATCTGCCAAGGTAGTCATATGTTGAATCCCCGACAGCTTGACAATCAATATGGTATCACGTCTCGCATTTAGGATGCTCACACACTAATCCCTTCTGGTCCCAAGTGACAGGGTGTCTGCAAGAACCGCAGAGGTAAACAGTCTCAGTTGAAACATGGTTTTGAGAGGCATAGCAGCATTGACTGGAGGGCCTGGGTTGCACTCTATGTCACCGCACAGCAAAATAAAAGAGAATAACAGCACACGATGTACATGAATGTCCAAGTTTCTCGTTGGTAGAGATTTAGCTTTGTCCAAAGCGAAGTTACGCAAGTTGAAAAAAAAATGTTTCCACGCAGGACTAACATTATACTGCGTAGAAAAGTCACTATAAGATTGCAAAATGTGGGTCTCAATGCAAGTCTTCAGTTTACAAGAGATGGAGTATTGGCCTTCCTTCACATCAAAGAGCTCATCAATGCACACAGTCACTAATCTATCAAAGCCCAATAATCTCACTGGCAGCCATGTTGTTTGTTGCTGCACTCCCACCAGGGAGTGGCAAGTGTACGGGCAGATAAGAGCTTTACCAGTAAATTGTAATGCAATACATAAGAGGAGAATTCTAGATAAAAAATGATGGGACTGCTGTTGTGTACATAACACAGCTTGTTTCATGGCAAGAGTAGATATAAATCCAAGAATCACAAAAATTCAAGATGTCCGCCGGGTCTATCTTCATACATCCGAGGCCAGGTTTTCTACAAAGTTCACTTCATTCATCGAAATATGAGAGAAAAGGTTTCATACATACATTTGTAGCAGAGGTAGAGTTACAATTGTTGTGTAGCAGTCCACGATTGTGGCTATCCATGTATCAGAGATGTCAAGGTGATAGAATTCGGCAGGTTGAGATGTACACTGAGAGGTGGCTGAACAATGTCACAAATTTCACCAACACACACACATTTACCAAAATTACACCAAATCAACATAAACGTTTTAAAAGTCATTAAAAGTCAAATGTATGACGGTAACAAAGCCAGATGGCTGTTAAAAAGGATAAAAAAGTCTGTTTTTATTGCACACTGATGGAAGCACGTCTGCACTCAGCGACATCACACACACTGGGTGTTAGGGCAGGTATGCTCTGCCAGTGATGGTTGTTGATATTTTGTACTTTGGACGAACGCATCTATGGGTCTTGTAATTCTGCAAATGCTGTGAATAGGTCATGTTTGATGTTGGTAACAATAGGAATACACATTTCTTTGCTTCAGTGCAGGCAACTTCCTGGAGCTAGGCGAGTACCTTATCTCTGACTCAAACCTTGACCGTTATATAAGCTACTGTTGGACCCGGGGGTTACTCACATTGAAAGGTCGTATGGGATGTTTGCTTGCATACATTCGCTATGACGGACTGATAACGTTAATCTCTCGCGCAGTACTAATTTAGATAATATCTTTCGCAGTCTGTGACACAGACTGCACACTTTCCGGACCGCCGTATCACGGCCCCAAGATGGTAGCGACATAATGGGATCTGCGCAACGCGTGGCAAAGATGTCTCATTTTAGGACAAGCCATACCATTGTTGGAGAATAGACGATACCTTTTGTGATTGCAGGATCGCTGCGACCAGCCTAATTGCCATATGCCATGTTTAAATTAAAAAATAGGGACAACGGTACCAAATAGGTCGTCAGATCATATGGTCAAAGACTCTAAGTGACCCCTGAATGACCTTTGACCTAGGACCCCTTGCCTCGATGTATAAGCATACCAAGTATGAACTTGATCCATCACTGCACTAAAATGCTAGACAACATTTGAACCAAAAGTGTATACCACATGCACAAGATATGACCCTAAGCGACCCCTGAATTACCTTTGACCCCCCTCATCTGTCACTCCACACAAGACCCCTTGTCTCAACGTATAAGCATACCAAGTATGAACTTGATCCATCACTGCACTTAAAAGCTTTTAAAAACATTTAATACAAAAGTCACTCTAATTTCATAACAAAAATATTCTTGCCTTTTCACTGTGGGCTGCCAGCATATGCATAGTTGCCAGTACCGTGCACTTAGCAATCCGTTGTGCGTGTGCAGGGCGGGGTCATGTGTATGTGTGTGTATGTGTCACTAAAATGTTAAGTTGTATGTATGTGTGTGTATGTGTCACTGAAATTTTTTTTTTTTTTTAAATTGAAGTTCAGTTGGGAGCAAACTTGTGTCAGGTGCACCATGGGATCCCTCATATGTTGATGAGATCAAAGGTCGCGTGCCAAGGTCAAAGTTTATGTGAGGTCAATTTAAAAATGGGCTAAAATGTACAATTGACCTCCATTGAAAAGTTGAAGTTCAAACGTGAGTCATGTCATAGGTACAACATGGGATCCTTCGTTTGTTGATGAGGTCAAAGGTCATGTGGCAAGGTCAAATGTCATGTGAGGTCAAGTTGTTAGATAGGCTGTGCGGCCCACAGCTTATATTCTTTGAATATAGCGAGCGCAAAAGCCGAGAACCGCGAAATTCTAGTTTGGGTATATTTGTTAATTTGGAGGTATGCATGGATACATACAAAAATCTGGCTTTATCAAAAAATTGAGGGCGCCCACAAAATCTCTTAATATCTCTTTAACTGAAGAAGGGCATGCAAGAGCTATTAATTACAGGCCTATACAAAAAAATCAGAAATTTCTATCTCAGGGCTGAAATGTTTTATTTCCTGAGAAGCAAATTAAAGTTTGCAGGAAGCAAAGCAGGTTTCCTGCTATTTCATTCTTGAATGTCAAAATATCTCAAACTTGATGGACACAAACTTTAGACGGAGGGGAGTGCCTTAAAATCAATGCGGCCATTTGAGGTCAAAGGTCATTTTGGAGTGTCAGTGGCCCACCTGTATTCTATGATCTTGTTGTAGCTCATACCTTCATAATGTTGGATATCTCCTTTTGTTACTCTAGCATTCTTAGTGCCTTTCTTTGCCTACTGGACAATCGCTGCCTTCTATCTTTGTGTTGATGCCTTTGGTTTCCCAGCATGGGTCATCAAATATAAAGTACAACCTGATGAAAAGGTAACTTAGTTTACAGTCAAAAATTACAACAGGGTTTTTCTCATTCACCCTCACTCAAACACTATCGAACAATGCATGGAATGCACGCATAAACACACCTGCACACACACACCACACACACACACACCCACACACACACACACCCACACACACACACACACACACACACCCACACACACACACACCCACACACACACACACACACACACACACTGAGTCTTGCATCTTTTCATTAATTTCCTCTTATGCTGTCCACCTTCTGGCAATTCTACACAAGCTATGATATGTGAGGTCATAGGTCATCAGTTTCCACAGGGGTCAAAATAAGTTTTAAGTCAATCTGTAATGTATTAAAATGTTTGCATCTACTCACAAGATTAAGAGCTATTAAGAAAAAAAGTATAGTTTTTGCCATAGCTACAATGATTGGTTCTGGAGTTTTTGTGTCAAACAAGATCAAATAAGACCAAGAGTTATGATAAAGGTCAATGACCTTTTGAACCCGTCTGGATATATGACTGCAATTATTTAACCATAACTCATACCATAATCAGCAGCTATGACAAACTTGTGATGAGACAAAGCAGCTCAGTTGGGTTGTTTTCATGTTTATTTAAGATGTATAGTATTTTTTTCGTATATAGTTTGATGCTTTATTCGAGTATTCTTTCTATATAGGGCCAATTATGATATCAGGCAAGTTCAAACTTAGTTTGGTATTTTCCCCTTTTGTCCTTTAGACCTAGACAAAATGCATATTTTCAAACGTAAGAGCTTTAAATCACTTTAAAGGTGTTTAGATTATTTAAAGACTGACTCAGATTTCAAATATAGTTGTGTAGTAATTAAAAAAATAGTCACCTAGAAGTAAAGTTTACCTAAAGGCAATTTCCAAAGTTGCGGATGAATCTGATTTTCCGTGTTTTGCATTCAGTAAACATCTATTGCACAGTGCACGTGGCCATAGGAATACCGTGTAAAACAAAATTCGGACGTTTGATTACAAAGTGTGATTTTCTATACAGGACTTTGATTTGAGCTTAGTTATTTCACACAATAATAAGCTTAGACGCATCATATATATACAAAAGCATGATTTTGTTTGAAATTGAGTGCGCTCTCATCGGTAAATCCACAAATGCACCAGTTTTTGGAAATTTCACCCATCAATGGGTCATGTGATCTCATCAAAATTCCTATTCTTAACACATAAAACGCCTGACATTTCAAACACTCATTTTTAGCCACAGACATTAGTACACGTAAGGAATTGTTAGCATGATTATGGAAATATCTTGTGGTTCTTAACTTTTGGAAACACTTTTTTATCTCTAAGTACTTATCCAAGTACCGGTGTACGCAGATTGCTATCCGTCATGGGAATTGTTCACAAAACACCTCGGAATGTAAAAACTCACTTTCCCTAACAGTGCACAGTCCGCAGATGTTGAATGGTGTTATCTTTACTGATCAATCAGCTTCTTTCCATTCCATTCTTGCTGGCATGGCATCACTGGAGCTATTGCGCCCTCTGGATTATGGGAGAAATTTACCCAAAGTCAGCATGTCTTTGTTGACCTGTTTGCCTTCATGCTGGTTAAGAAGTTTGGCTTTTTATTATTGCATAGTTTGTGGGCCTCTAACCTCTACACATGGATAGCGGGTTACAGTCGCCGATTGAAACACATTCAAACCGTGCGGCCAGCCCGCCTATCCATAGACTATCATGGTATATACGTCTAGCCCTTTTTTCTTTCATCATTATCAATTGTGCTTCTTTTGTTCAACTTGTCCATTATAGTTTCGACAGCGGTAGAGACCGTTATTTTGAAACCTATTAGTTCATCACACAACAGGACCGTTACTTTTTTCCGAAAGTGGTCGCTGGCCACTTGCCGGAGAAAAATAACGGTGGTGATGAATATCATAGTTAACAATAAAGGACAATTGAACAAAGGAACATTCCAGAAACACCTCGGCCTCAGTGGTACAAATGAAAGAAAAGAAACAATAGTGAAAACTCGTAGTGATTTGTAGGTTTATGCAAAATTTCCTTTTTACTATTTTTAAAGGGACAATCGAAACATTTTGAATCCTTCATTTTGTGAAATACCCACGATAAAGACCAATGTGATCAATACAAAGCTTATTGTGGTTGTTCCGGATTACCGTCTGGCTGGTTCGCTTACCATGTATCTCGTCAACTAAACAGCCAGATAGTGGGATTCAAAGTCTGAATCTTTTCAGGTGACTCAATACAAAAAGCTTTATTTTGATTGTCGATTCACCATCTTCTGTTTAGCTATAATACATGTATATCGCACGAATCAGCCAAGCTTAGGTGATTCAAAGTCCGGAAATCTTCAAAAACAATTTAAACATTTGGTGGTTTGTTTTGTGTTGCCTTTGTACTTTGACTATGTCACTTTAAAATGGTAACAATTGACCATTGCTAACCGTACTGCCTATCAGATACGGGATTTAAAAATAAAAATTGAGGGAGAAACGTATAAAAAGAGAAGAATTTTCTGCCTTTGTTTTTCTTTAATGCCTAATCGAAGTACTAGTTATGCCGTAAGACATAGCCTATTTCAGAATTGCCTAAGATAGGTTATCTTCTTACTAAAACTTCTGAAGCACTAACCTGCATGACAACCTTCGGTAGTGGCAACCGCGGATAACTCTGTATCAGATCTTATTCATGGTGTCCCAAAATCTGGGGCAGATATACGTGTGAAAGGGGTATTTGGAAAACTGAACCTACTTAAATATCCCAACCTGCCTACTAAATAACCATATTAGACATGGCCTAACCAGTCAATAGGATATCTATAACTCAACATATTGGGACCAATTTCTAACATCAGATCATGCTTTCCTCGACAATAAGATTATCTCTCCATAAAGTAACCTTTTATCGACTATACCTTGGTGTTTACTCTTGCACACAAGTGAACATAACAGCCCAATTGGTGTTTTTAATTAAGAAAAAACGTACGCTGCTTCATGATATTTAAAAAACCCGAAATATAATGCATCATTTTTTTACTGAATAATTATATAAAATTGTTTTTTAAAACAAAAATATTCCACGTACAGTAAGATAAAAATTCAAAACCAACCGTTATGAAAAATAATGGAATTTTTTTGATAAGGTCCGGCTTGCCTGTATACCCTTATCAAACACCATATTTTTTCTTAACGGTGTGCTTCTCATCCTTATCTAGTCCCTAAGGTCAGTTGGTTTGTGCATGGTTTTTCAAAAGTATTTTTATGTCAGGACGCTGTGCCCCCATGATGAAGAAGTGCAACGCTTGATTTACAGTCGAGCTTTTGCTAGTTCCAATTAAAAGTCCATTGCATGATACCCTCGTCCAATTAACGGGTGCCTTTTTTTCAGCAATCCCTTTTTTCTTGAAAGGTGTATCGGGGCCTTAACCTTCTCCCAATTAAAGGTGCTTTTTGTATTTCTGTCGGCACGACAGCAACTCAAAGCATGCGCTTCTCTGTAATGGAGGGCTTATTAGGACGGCAGACAAGTTAAAACATAGCTTTTTTGCTTCCTTTTTCTAGTGTTTTTTGGTCCAATAAACCTTTGAACGTTCTTGGTAGGTGTCCCACAACCCATCAAATGCAAATTTAGAAGAAATTTATAATCCTCAGAAGATCTCCTCGTGTCCCTTTAAAGGTGCATTTTGTGTTTCCCTTTTGCACTTCATTATCCTACACCCTCAACAGAATCCTTGAAAAGCTTCGAACGTACCTCAACCCAGGTCAAGTGGGGTCGATGGGGGGACATATGAATATGCACTCACATTCTGATGGGGTATGTTACTCTTCTGAAGGAAAGAACCTGCCCCGGGTCTAAAAATCCATTGTCTAAAGTGCGCTCCCACATTTGTTACAGAGTATTACATCATCCATGTTGTATAGACATCCACAAGAAGCATCATGAGTTGACTGCTCCCATCAGCCTCCTTACCCTGTATTCACATCCCTTAGAGCACATCAGTGCTCAACACTTTTCCGTTACTCTGGGGGGCCGCTATCATGTATCCCACAAGCAGTGGCTAGCTGTTGTTATGAATTGCCCATTAGCCACCACGTGTACTGGTTCATATGGATACCACTTCTCGTTTCTGCCACCACCTGAGCACCATGATATAAATTTGAATTAAGTTTTTTCACTGACTTATGAAGGATATTATTAGCTTGAACACTGACAGGCCATAGTCATTGACTGCATGGATTTTTGGGCCACATTGATTACTTAAAGTTTGGCATTAATGCTGATTTTGAATCAATTCCCGGAATTTATTGTAGAGAGGCTTCACACTGAGCAGACATTTTTGATCGATCGATAGCCTTGATCTAACCATGGAAGAAATAGATAAAAGGAAACAACAACCGACTTCCCCAATCCGATTTAATCGTTTATCCATTCACCCGCACAAAAGGAAGGATTCAACCCTCCACCCTTTGATCAAAATCCCTCTGCCGTCAAAAAAAAAAATCGATGATTGGCGAGCAATCATTACTGTAGAATATTTGAAAACTCTATGGCCGAAAACACGGAAACGTGTAAAAGTGGATTACATCGTACACATGTTCCGGCTGGTCTCCGGTGGTGTATTTGTTGTTTTGTTTTCGTTATATAAGAAGTAAATGTACATCGTTATGCGGTTCAGCCTTTTAAACTGTCAGACTGGCCACAGTAGGAAACTAAAAGGAATAAAAGTTTTGACTAAAGTTGAACGTTGGACCCGGGGAGCCGTCTTGGATTTTCCGTTTGGGCACCCCATGCTCGTTCCAGGGGTTCGCAAGTGAACCCCCTACGGGACCAATTTCAGTTAAAATATTACCCGGCCCCTAATTGGACCACTTTTGGTGATATTATGCTAGTTTTTTTCAGTGAAAATCACACCTCACCGTACAGCAGTATATAAAACCATCCTTTTTGTTGTTTTTTTTAACTGGGGGTCTTTTTATATATTTTCCACTCTTATTACCCAGTTATATACTCTCTTTTGAAATGTCCACTAATCATGTATTTAACGTTCCTTTACTTGTATGCAAAATCTTTTTTTTGATTAATATGTAAACAATTACTTTTTCCACGTAACTGTGCATTATTTAATAATTATCAATATGTTTTGCTGTAGGCTATTCTAAATGATTACAAATACAAATTGATTGAAGATTGAAGGTGATTTGCAGTGGGATTACCCCTTGCGGTCCCGTTCTCAATACATGAAAAAAGATACACATTTAAATAGCCAAATCCAAGAAAAATAACACTTGTGTTACTGCAAGACAACATACACACTTAGGTTATTTTGCGACTTTAGAGGTTATTTTTCCATTTTTTACATTGACCATCAAAGCAACTGAATTTTGTACCCCCAGCGGGGACCTAGAACTTGATAATTTGAATTTGATACCCCTAGCCGGTAGCCCGCCATTGGCCGCTTAGTCCCTCTTTTTTTCGGGCAACGAGCAATGAGCAAAACCCAAGAACCCCCCGGGCGTGTTGATTGGTTTTCCATGATGCGCCATAATGTTTGAGTATTTTACTTTGCCAGCATTCAAATCGAGTGCTATTAATTCGACTGAGTTTCCCGAGGTACCCGGAATCTTTTACGTAATGAAGACGCAACACGAACTGAGAATGTTCTCGAGCCCATAAAATCTAATACGATTATCCTCGGAAGGGCCGCTTGAATAGAATAATGAATACACAATTGGCCAATTATAAGGCGGGGGCAGATAGATTCAGTTTCAAACGTCAAGTGGGTCGTTGTGATTCCTTCTCATATCTCTTTCTTTTTCTTCCCATGATCTATACTATGATGTGCATTCGTTCCTGGGGGAATGTGGAATACCTTCCAAAGTCCTTATGCCCGATACATATACCGTCCATCCCTTCGAGAAACCACCCAACCCTTTCCACTTTCCTATTTCGCCATTTGGGGGATCAATCCTGGTTTTAAGCGCTGTTCTGGACGCCAGATGGTTTTTTCGCGCTGTCCTAAACCGTTGCTAAGTTTTTTGTTCGTCAAGAAATTGTAACGAAAATGTCCGTTTTGAATTATTCCAATGAGCGGGTACAGAAAAGAGCTTGATGAGGCCATTTTTTATACATGGTCAAGGTCAGTCTTCCCTAAGAAGGGTGCAGGTCAATAGTATGTCTGGCCAGGTGTTGCCTCAATTCCTTCAGACTGTGTCCCTGGTTGGATTGAAGAGGCAGAGCCTTCCGTTAGAGGTTTTGAGGTATGGGTAAGGGTTTAATCCTATGGCGAACCTGCCTCTCTTTTCCTTTCCGGTTTGTCTTACAACCGTGCTGAATCTTTTTGGTTTCATGCTTCTTATGCATGCTGGGGTGATTAGGCCCCGGCATTTTTTCATCAGAACACCTCAGCATTGAGGGACGTCTGCCACCTCTTCCGGGGGCACGCCTTAATCTCCTTTATTTATCATCAGCAACAAAATGGAGGCCGTACAAATATAGTTTGTTGTAACAAGTCACCTTTGTTTTCCCTCCTGGAATTCCATCCTCCTTTTACCGTACCCTCTTCCTCTTCCTTGAAGTACTTAATTGAGATTTTGTGTTTAGTTCAACGTTTGATTCAACTTTCCTTTGAACAACCCTTTTCCGACCTTTGGGTCTGGCTCAATGTGTTTATTTTCATGGCAAACCTTGGTGGTTTTTATTCACCTCTGAATGAGACAACACCCCTTCTACTTCATCACCTTTTTATAATTTTGTTTTTTCTTAGCAGCTTAGCCTTATTTTTCAAACAATCTTCATTATCCTTTCCAGTACATCAATACTATCAGCCTTGCCTTTTGGGGTGGTTTTGTGATGGTCAATCTGGTTTCAGCGATCACTCTTGTCAGTTATTGCTGACCAATAGAGTCTTCGATTTGATTGGTAAGAGTTCTTCTCTCTCCTCTCTCTCCCTCTCTCTCTCTCTCCTCTCATCACGTTTGGGTGTAAAGCTCCTGCTTGTGAAAGGAGACTGCTCGTCTCTTCAATAAATCTAAACTTTGTGCATGTTTTGGAAGTTTCTGGGATGGCTTTTAGTTCTCTACATACATTAAACCTATTGTTAGTATTTCAGACGTGGTGGCATAATCATCATCAAGCTGGATGACTATTCATAGGCCCATATGTCTTTTTGGTTCTCCTCAACACAATCTCCCTGCTTCTTGTAGTGCAAGGTTGGAAGGTTATCGTCTTTCTCCCTGCAACCCGTATATGGAAAAATCCTTTTGTCCCAACGACATCTTAGCCGGGGCTTTCTTTCTTCCCCTCATTCTGGTGGTTTGGTCGCTGGCCTTCCCCCTCAGTCTGGTGGCCTTTTGCTCGCTTGCCATTCAGTTGTCATGTTCCTGGTCCTTCGGTTCAGACCAATTCCTGACAATGGATTTGTCCTCCTATATTCTCGTTCTCACATGTTTTCCAGTCAGTGTTTTTGCTTTTCTTTTCAAGTTTCCGAAAGCTTTGGCATGCTACTCGTACATTGTACAGACCCTTGTCCGTGGAACTCCCTGGAGGAACCTGGCAGGTTAGCTCTCTTTTTTCCTTTTTTCCTCAATTTCCCTAACTCTTTTCTTTCTCAAATGATCTATCATGCTTCATTGTCCTTCCCGGATTCTTTTTGCTCCCGTGTCGTAAAGGCGCCTGAGTTTCCATTTTCTTCTTCACATGACCCGGTTTGGTCAAAGTTCCCCTTCTCCACTCCCAGTCTAGTCCTTCTCCAAATGTTCATGCTCATGCCGGGTTTTTCATTATCAAACATGCGAGTAGATTGCGAAGTCATACTTTGGAAAATTTGTGCTGCTTACAGCACTTGTTGCCCACCTAGTTGAATTTTTAACTTTTTTGTTTTTAAAAAAGATACAGTTCTCTGTTTTAGATCTTTTTGAATCAGTCTTAGAGTTTTTCATCGATGATTTCAGAGAGTTGTCTTGTCCGTTTAACTTCCTGCATTGAAACGTTTTATTGCAAATGTTTTAATTTAAACCAATGAAAATTGTTGAAGAATTTTGTCTTATTAGACTTTTGGAAATTGAAGCATTCCCTGAAACTCTCCTTTTGAGTTGATGCAGTCAGCTTCTTGTTTTAAGAGACGTGTGCTTCGAGCAAATACTACAACTTATTTGACCTAGGATCCGGTAGATGCCCTGTTTTTCAAAGGTTACATGCCTTTTAATTTACAACTATTGGCCCCAATTTTAGATGTTGGAATGGTCGGGTTTTGACCCTCCAATATTTTTCCTAATTCAAAGTCTTCAATGGGAGAGTGATTTTTTGGGCCCTTTCCTTCTTTTATTCGCAGTCTTCTATTATTCCTAAGATATTTGTAAACCTACGCAACACACACTTAGCCTATATTCTACCAAACAGCCCCGCACACACATCAACTATATACCAAACATAGACACGCACAGACAAACCTGTGTGGCCACACTTTAATTGAGAGCGACAAAACTGTTGTACGAAGGCCTGGGTACGGAAGGTGGAAACTGAGGGCGCTAAAGAGAATTAAGGTGTGTGAAGGGTAGACGAGAATTATGCCGTTATTTATAGTCTATTTATTCCATATGCTGTTAGATTATGTCTTACTTTCTTTACTTCACAAGGTTCATCAACAATTTTGGTGTGCTTGGCATTCTGGATCGTCTCCACGGGACAGATAATCATTTCATCAAAAGCAATTACTACCAACGCTACCGATTCCTCTTCAGCTTCACTCCAGTGTTGACTACTTATCCTGACCAGGAGCAAATACGGAAGGCAAAATAAAAATGCCTGCTTGATGTTTTTCATAATGTTCTTTTATAGTTAATGGGGTTGTGTCAAGAAAAATATCATTTCCAAATGTTACTTTCAATGCAATTACTCAGGGACAAACAAGATTCCAAATCAAGCAAATGGTCAATTCATTTAGATATTGATCTTGAAATAAAACTTGACACTAGAAATGAGCGTAATTCGTTGTACTTTCAATTCTGTGAATGTTTGAAAGACATAGAAAATGTAAGGACAACCCAGTTTTGGACATGCTGGAGGGAGGGGCTAGAATGCATATGGGGGTTGGACAGGTCGTTCACGCATTGGGACCTGCCGGATTGGGGAAAAAGTCACCGACCTAGGCGATGGGTTTTTTGGGTGTTGTTGTGTGGTATTCCCTTTTAGGTCATCCGATGCACTCAGAACGACCTTAGGTCGCATGATTCGTGGGTCTGTCTGTTTGGTCTGTCTGTGTGTGTCAAAAATTAGTATTCACCTTTTGGTTGACCACTATTTTCCGGGCAATTTTTTTCAAACTATCTGTAACTTTACTGCGGTGATGGCCTCAAGTTCTATTGGTAGGTTTACACTTGGGGACAAGGTCCTATGTGGGGTAACGGGTGAGGTCAAAGGTCATTCAGGGTCAGTGTCGGGACATATGCTTGTATACATTCAAGCAAAGAAATCTCTCATTATTGCCCCGCCGAACGAAGTTCGGAAGGGGGACTATAAAGGGGCTCGTCTGCTAGGACCGTATGTCTGAAGTGAGAAAAAAAAAAATTTGGACATATCTTTTTTCTAGACGAGCTAAAGTAGCCAAACCCTGGTTATATTGAAGAAGGGTAAAAGCCCCTACTAAACCATGTGATTCATTTTTCCCAGGTCCTCCCATGGGTTTGTCGGTGGGTAGGTAAAAAGCATAATATGCAAAAAAAGTCATATTGGCCATATCTTTTTTCTATATGAGTAGAGACGCCAAACTGGATATATATAGGAGGGCACAAGCACCACTACTAACCATTGTAATACATTCCCCCAAGAGTCCTCCCATGGGTTTTGGGGGGGGGGGTAGAGAATTGAGATAGAAAGTTCAAAAAGGGCAATACTGCACAAAAGTCAAACATTGGCCATATTTCTTTTCCAGTATGAGCAGAGAAGCCAATCTTGGGTATAGTGTAGGGGGCACAAGTCCCTACTAACCAGTTGTCGAGTCCTCCCCGGGTCTGTCGGGGGTGGGAAATGTCAAAAAAGGTTATTGCACAAAAGGAACATTTGGCCATCTGTTTTTCTAGAGAGCTAGAGTAACGATATTGGGTAAATTGAAGGAGGGAAAAAGCCCTACTACCATACAATCAACCCCAGGGTCCTCCCCTGAGTATGGACAGGGGTGGGGGAAAATGTAAGAAAAAGGTCAACATTTGGCCATCTTCGTGAATTGACTAACCCTGTTTATACTGGTTAAAGTTAGACTCTATTAACGAATACAATTTTGCACTTTTCAAGTCACAGCCTAAAAATTTTCCTATGAAGAGGACAATGTACCTTTAAAGGGGGTGGCCCGATTTAAGAATATGAAGTTTTCAACTTGATAGATTGGCCTTCACCCAAACCATTTGTAAAGTTTCGCGCTGATATTCAAAGTGTGATGCGAGAGCTAAAAACGATATTTTGTAAGCCCATAGAGTACCTGTACAATGCATATTGTTCCAAAGGTGGGAGCTAGTGGGGCCAAAGTGCGTCATAACTTCCAAAACTCTCAAATGCTGTTCTAGAGTTTTATTGTTCAGTTCTTCTACCGCACTGCAGCATTTACAGGCTGATGTCCTTTCTGGAGGATAAATTTTCTTACTTTAGGAGTCTTGCCTGTTCCAGAACTGTCCTAGTTCCCCGTGATGCCATCTTACTGGGAACCCTACTTTGGGGAAACTTACATTCACGAGAAACGATGGTCCTTTAACCCAAGAGCAGATCAGTAGAATATGCCCTTGTAGGGAGTCAAGCCCACATGCCTATTTGAAAGTGACGCTCTTAACCAAATTCATATTTGTATTATTTTTGATAGGAGACGGGTGAAGGGATTTAGGTCACTTCATTCTGAAGAAAACAATTAAGTGTATATTTCAAGTTGTTTCTATAAGCATCGCATGTGGAAAAAATTAATTAAAATCTGAGGGAGTTACGTGGGCTCAAATCCATAAGAATTACAATGCTACATGTTTCTCTGCTATTGCAAGTCGTGGACAAAGTAGGTTTTGCATCATTTTTAGGGAAAGAGTCATTGTTGGTTATTTTTTCACCTGTTTTCTTCTTGTTTTCACCATTATGTTCAAAAATAGTACCATTATTTTCATAATATAAAGCGAAACCAAGGAAAAGAATGATACGTAAGCAAAAATGGCCGGTTGTTCTCTTTTATGAAGGGTGGTACGTTCTTTTCTGGACCCTGTACTTCCATGATTTAAAACCAAACTTGAGTCATAGGTGCAACATGGGTTTTTTATTTGTTGATGAGGTTTAAAAGGTCAATACCATGGTCAAAGTCAGGTAAGGTAAAGTTGTAAGATGGGCTGAAAAGTAAAATTGACCTCATGAAAATTTATTTGTTATTTGTGACAAATTCCTTTGATTATGATTAGGATTAATCTCAACCATTATTATCTGAAGATAAAGTGGGCATATAATTAATCTAATATTACTAATATCAGGGTGTGATGTGATTTGCAGGATTGTGGCCACAGCTAGCTGTGACCACCCCACTTTTACTCTGTTACGATGGTACTTTTTAGTGTTTGGATATTGTTTTTGTTTTATTTTATTTGTGTCTCTGTCTCGATGATAGTTCTTTGTCATCTAGTTTGTATAATTATAATCTTAGAGAGAGGCCACTGCACCCAAGCCTTTGCGTTAGCAGTGACCTACGTTCACCATTGTGTACACCATATATGCACCTCTTACTGGGCTATGTAAAATATTTTCCCCTAGTGTTTCAATGTACTGCATTACTTACATAATTATTATCATATGTTTTTGTGCTGTATTCTATGCTGAACAATAATTTCAATTTTGGGTTGCCCATGCTTATTTCATAATCATTTAGAAAAGTAAACCCTTGTCATGTGTAAGAATGCAATCTAAAGTCTTGCCAGAAGTGGCCAGAAAGATCCGTAATCGTTGAGTCATGTGCGGTATTCAAGGGAGATGTGAAAGTTCATAAGACGAAAACCATCACTGAAGAAATATTAAAAGAATTTCTGTAATTAGTGATAAAAAGTTTTCAAAATTAAAATTGTCTTTGTTTTAAAGTTTATATATGTGCTACAATACACCATTATGAGCTTTATGATGATGTTACATTTTGAGTAATGAATTGGTTTGCTTAGTAGAAAATATTAACATCACGGGCCGCGTATTCTCAAGCGAGGTTTAAAATAAACGGTGGTGAGGCCTAAACTGTGTTTACCTAACACACGTTTAAAAAACACGCAGGTTACATATTGTAACAAGTAGTTAAAGCAAGCACTGAATTTAAACGCCGTAAATACCATCCACCGAACTGCGACTTATCTTCGTCTATAATATTCCATGTGCCATGGAAAAATATTATATGTCAGACAATGCCTTCAGTAGTTGTAATATGCAATGCAGGAAGCCCAAGGGTATTTCAAGAATGTCACGTTACGCAAGAGCTTTGAATTGTTGAATGATGGGACAAACCCCGGGCCTATTTAAAACTGGTTTATGTCATTGTGCGCACTTGGCCTATCATTCTGTACTATAACAGATAAACACTAGCATGAAAATAGAAGCAAAGGAAAAATGGACGAGAAGAAATCAACTGAGGACTCGGAAAAAAAGGATACGAGAAATACAGGAGGTAATGGTATAACACAAGTATAACATAGAGTGAAAATATCAGGCATTTGATGAAAACGTGAAGTTAAAACACGCCTTAAACTACCCCCGGACCAAGTCTAAGTTTAACAACGTTAAGACATGTTAACGATGTTGCGGCCAAATTTAAAACAGCGTTATTATAAGTACC
>JAMKCH010015924.1:0-24235 GCA_023653785.1 Ophioderma brevispina
CCATCTTTAGAGTTATCATCATCATCATTTCACACATTGACTTACTTGCTGTACAACAGTAGAAAGCAGCTGATCCTGAAGACCATCAAATGTGACGGTAAAATTAATGAGTGTCACCCTGATGCATACCGCTGGCAAGAAGTGAGGATGTGCATGCTTGTTGTCATGTCTAACCGGTACAATGACTAACCAAACATCTATATGACTTATTACCAAGACTTATCACTCACCACAAAGACATGTATAGTGAGGGTAGTAAATCCAAATTTTTAAATACCGGTTTTGTCCTTGTGAATGGGGGTTCGTATTTACATCACACTTGCAGCAATCACCCTTACCACCCTCCCTCCACATTTTGCCCAATTCGTGGCATCCTCCCTCCTCAAAACCCACCAAGAACCCTCCTACTCTCCTACCCCACTTCCAGGGCCCTTCTTCAAGCGTACGCTCATCATCCCTCCTCAGTAACGTGCCCATACACCATTCGCCTTCCCCAACCAGTCCAATACCTTTTCCCAAACCAACTCTGCATCAAGTCCGCAGTCATTCATCCTATCCATCAACGTCACCACACGTTGCTCTCACCATCGCTTTCTCTGTCACTCAAATCCCATCTCTTTTCTTCCGACCCCATGTCCTCACTCCCATAACGAGCATCTCTGAACTCACACAACTCTTATACCCCATTCCTTTTCATACTCCAAATTATTTTTTTCAGTGTAGGCAAACTCTCCACATAAACTTAATGGCCCACCCAAACCTACTCACAAGCTGTCCACAAGCACAACCTCGCATCCACCATTTACATTTACCCATGTCCCCCATGTATAAGAAACACACCCAATTCCACCTCAATCACAACACAACTTTTCCACCTGTTTTACCACCCCTCAACACTTCTCTCACACTTAGGCACACAAATCTCTTGGCACACTTGGGGTCACCTCAAAAACCTTTCATATAAAATTCGCCTACAATTACAGAAGTACTTATGTACATATTCCTCATTTTAAACAAAACAAACAAGGTATTCAATATCAAACTATCTTTCATGTACTGATACAAAATCAATTATAAAATGTACTGCATACCACTGATGGTAATTTTTTAAAAAAAGATAGAGTATGAAATACGATATAGAGGCAGGAAGATTTGGTTGCTCCGACCCCGGTTCAATAGACAGACGGGCCGGGACCAACCCAACATCAGATTACTCCACCCCGTCCATACCCCTTTTACTCAGGGTCTTGGAAATTTTACAAATATTCACTTTGGTACAAATATTTAATTCAAATTGTAATAAGGCACCCAAGACAATGTAAGAAATACAGTGCCTAACCTAAAGTGTGGGTTAGTTTCAAGTTTCTAGTATAAACCCAGTTTGATGACATCCTGCCCTCCTACTGATTGACTAAAACACTCTCACTAGTATGGACTCAGAGATTGGTCTAATATTTCTGTCACATTCTGAAAAAAAAGATCACAAAATGGTTAGTAGGAAATTCACCAATTCTCAATATTCTACTCTTTAAATTACTTCACTACCTAGCTAATAACAGCACAGACAGACACAGAGAGTTGGAAGAAAGCACAGAGCCATAAAAAGTAGAAGTCCCAAAATGCCTAACCTAAAACACACAGCAGGGTGCATACTACAGCAGTAAATTCGGCTGTATTGATGTTTAGCTAAACACTTTACAAATATTGAAGAACTGCCCCGGTTTTAGAAGAATTTCGAGGTTGAGACTCAGGCTGCCACAGCTCATTGTTATTAAAATCTACCATATTAACATACTCCATGGCAAGGCTTACGAAACACTTCATTATATTTACAAACATTAACTAATTTACAATGTTGCTTGATAACATTGTGCTGCCTACTTTTGCATTCACTAACAATGAAAGTGTATGAAAACAGTATTTGCACATTGGTTACAGAACCCCAAATGGCCACTAGATGACTCTGACTCGCTTAGTGAAAAATCCACACCACATGTGATAAATATGGGAAAGTTACCCCCTTTTATACCCTAAATCAATGAGTTCTAAGGACTCCTTTGTGACCTTTGCGCAAGAATCCCAAAGGCCATAAAACCCCATCAAAGAATTACTATCAAGATGCATCAAATATTTCAAAATTCTCTGATGAAACAGCATTTGAAAAAATCTCAAAACGATGACTTCAAATGTATCCTAAATGACCATTGGCTTTACTGTAGATGGACCCTTTTCAGGGGATAGTCTAAGTGAGGTCCAGGTTTCATAAAAATCCACCAAAGCATATATGAGAAGTGACCCAACGTTGACCATTTTTTACACTTGACAAACAGCTATGGTGGGAAAAGGTGATCCCTGTGTGTCTCTGCTGCCATGGTAGGTGATACAGTAAAGTCCAGTAAAAGCAAAAGCAAAACCTCTGTAATAGTAAAGACACTGGCTCAGCAGCCATTTACAATCTAATTATACTATATTAAACTAAATAATTTTGAAAATAACAGAATCTTAACATTAGTTTTATCAGCAAGCCCTTTGTGTAAAGTTAGAACCAAATAGGAAAAACCTTTAAACTTCAATCTACATCATTAAAGATAAAAGATGCTACTGTTGTAACCTGCCCTCACTTGTTCTTTTCCTCTATCTATCAAATGTCTTAAAAGCATTCATTTCCAGCAACTATATTGACTTGTATGACAAATTTAAACACTGTTGTTGATAACCAGTAGGTTTCATAAGCAAGATATTACTAGCCAAAGCACCACGCACTTTTCAAAAATTAAAAAAAAAAAAAACAGCTATGTGTACATTACATATTTTAAGCAAAGCACATTTGAGAAAAAAAATATTTGTTGGAAATTCAATCTAAACACTATTTCTTTAATTAATTTTACCTATGAAAACACTAATGTTAGGCGTCAAGAGAGTAATCTTCATCCCACCAGCAATAACCTTGCAGACTTGCAGTTTTACATAGGAATGTCTACCTAATCACTTTGGTAAAGAGATCCCTCCAAATAATAAAATACAAAATAAATTGGCTAAAAATATAAGAAGATGCACAAAACTTTCAGCCTACAACAATGCATTTCAAGAGATGCAATTATGGCTTTCTATAAACAGAGCATGTGCAATGCTATTTGATATGACAGACATTTGTTTTAATCATTATCAGCTGTTCACTTCTATTGCAGAGTACCACAAGGTTCAATTGTAGGTCCTGCAAAGAACCTGTTTGCAAGTTTACAGCTGTAAACAGCTGCAGTATTTAGCTCCTATGCAATAGCCATCTACAGACTGTACCCAAATATGCTATGTTCTGCATTATGAAAAGAAATTAGCAAAAACAGTACTGAACAAGTTACCATACCACAGCTCTATAGATTATCCTTGCTGAAAGTATCACCTGAAAATCAAATATGTTGTTTGTATCATAATTGCTTCAAGTGAATTAATCATAATTCTATTACCTCTGCTGCCCATTATTGAAAATGCAGCATTCTGATTGGTCAGTTTACTGCCCATTATTCTGCAATAATGGGTCGCGAATGCATTTTCTCATTATATCACGCTGTTTTCGGTAATAGAATAGAAATAAAGGGTTTGCAGTATCCTCGGCCGGAAAAAAATTAAATAATGGACGAGGCTGCGCCTCGTCCATTATTTTTTTCCGACCTCGGACACATTATGAGCCCATAAAGGATACTGCATCACCCTTTATTTCTTAAATGAAGTACATATCTTGTCCTGGTTACAGATAGCTTATTAATGTAAAAAAAACACAAGATTTCACAAAGTTTTTCACATTGGTACAATAAATATTGAACCTGTCAGGGCAGAATGTTGCAAAAAGTTACAAAAAATAACAATGAGACTTGGATGGGGATTGTTGAGATAGCAACATGGACCTAAAATATAAGCGAGACCCGCATATGTCTTTCTCCCTAAACGGGCGTCACCAAATTGAGGTGCCCAAAGTATTCTAAGTAGCAAACGCACTTTCATTATCATAGTTTGGGCACCACCATATTTGATTTACCGTCATCGTCTATTTGGAAATTCCTTAATGCATATTTATGAGAACGCCGAGTATTTTAAACTAACGTTCATCACACTTAGTGAGTGAACACAACAACAACTGATGGCCACATTCTATCTTCTCACGGAACTCAAATATCTCTTTTTTTTAGCAAATTTAGCAGGGTCAAACTTTTTTGTGCAATAGGGAGCATGAATCTTTTTTAGAGGCATGGTTTTTCTTTTCTTCATCGATTGGTTTTCGCATAATTATGCAGAAAAATCGGCCGTCAAGACAATGGAACACTGGGGGAAATGCACACTGATTCCATACGCGTGACGCACATGATTATATGCATGTGCTTGCGCCTCAACAGTGAAGACACAATCGAGTTTAACCGATTCTCCTCTTGGTTTTTATTCTAGCTGCTATGGATAGCAAGGTTAGCAGTCATGGGTAACAATTGGGAGCTATATGAAATGATCATTTCTCAAATGGTAGATCTCACAGCAGCGCGGAAACCAGCCGCCCATAATCCTTTGCACCAAACCTATTATCGACTGGAAACCTGCGTGTTTTGAATTCCCATTTGTTCGTCCCCGTGAAGATAATTCCGTCCATGTTAACACAAAACCTAGCCTTCCTACAGAGTACTCAGTCACGAACGGTACACAAATTAAATGTTAAAACTGAATTTGAAATTGTCAAAATGACCTGTATTTATCAAGTCCAAAAGAAAATAAAAGTCCGATATGTCATAAACCCTTGCCTATACACTCGGCGGTTCTCAACTTCTTTAAGACTCAATACCATCCCCCGGTTACCATCCATTCTGATGTATTTTTTTAATCGAGTTTTTACAAATGTCCCACAAACACTATACAATAAGTAAAAATGCTGGACATATTCACTGCAACTTGTAATTACTAGAAATTTATCTTTAGAGGTAGGGAATCATATGGCGAAAATATTACAAAAGTATGAATCAAAATTGTCAACACAGAGCTGATACCAGGCTGGTGACGTAAGTCATGTAAGTAGTTGTTTTAATCATGCCGCTGGCAGACGTTACACTCAATTCCTGTTCGCTCAATAATACGCTATAAATGCCCTACAGTTGATACTAGTAGTTTTCTGGCTGGTTTCAAGAATTTCTCAAGATGAGGAAGAAATATTTAAAATACTCTTTGAAAAAAGTGCGCATAGCAATCGGGAACCATTTCTTGATCATTCATCCATTAGAAATTGAGACCACTAGATCTACAAGGAACTTTTGTTGTCCGGAAGTATCATTCTGTTATTGCTATGAGGGGGTTCCGGTGGCACAGAAAAACAATTTGTCGGCTTAAGGTCCTTTGTAAGGTCTTTTCTGAGCCGCTGTGGGTATAGATCTCAAAGCTTTGGAAACTATACTTGGGTCAAAATTCCCGATATGAGCCATGCACATCTGTGTTATTGGGTAGTACTAACACTGCACACCTCATGCATCAGTTTATCCAATCACACACGCCCACATATGTATTGTTTGTCATGCGATATCAATACACATATACAGGTTGCTGGGCACAGTTCTAATATATTTAAAAGTTTTTGATTTGAGCTTTAACTATAGCTCAGATTGAAGTAAAACATTGAATGCTGTCAATGGAATCAATGATCTTGGAGGAATGTCAGAGTGTAGCTTTCAAAACTTCTATAGAGAGTCTTTGATGTTGTGATAAACTGCAGTTTCTTTAGAAATATTCTCCATCTACTTTAATTATAATGATGGAAGTTAGAAAAAATTAGACAAGGATTGCTCATCGATTAATATCAACAAAAGAAGCATTACCTTCACAATACTTGAAAAAAAATTCTTAGGATCCATAATAATGCTTTTAAAAGAAATGATTCATATTACTGTATTATTGATACTTTAATAAAAAGGCGAGTGATCAATTGCTTTCATCAATAAATTGTTGATTTTAACATTTTACAATAAGAAGTTTGTTTGTTTTACAGCTTTTATCTTTCAATTTTATTTCACGCAGCAAGTACTAATGTTACCATTGCTCAAACATCAAGCAGTCAATCAACTTGCATGTTTCCTTGAAATGTTGCTATTGGTCATTACATACTCTTTTCTAACAACTTTTTATATGAAATTCCAGCTTTGAAAATGCTTACAATAATTTTAACTGGTTACATGGATAACCATTATAAGTTATTGGTTTTGATTGATTATACTTATATATGTATTCAAACTTTGATGCAACAAAAAGAAAAAGCACTGTAGTAACATTACCTCTAGGAGTACCGGTTCCCCAACCCTGATTGGCTCTTTCCATGGTGCGCATAAAGTTGGGATCGTTGGCCTGGATCTGCTTATATCAGACCTTCCATCTGACATATCCATCTAGAAATAAACAACGAGCAAACAATGAAAAGCAAAAATAGAATTAAGACAAGAGGTAATCAAGAGTTGTCACACATGAATCTGTAGATTGTATGTGGAGTTCACTGAAAATCAGCATGATGAATGCGAGTTCCACCACTGCTACCCTATTTTGTCATTGCACCTGTACACAAGCACTGTTGTGAAAGTATTTTCATTCACTGCTGTTGTTTTTTCAAATGACTTTGTTTTTTTCCCAGCAAAATCTCCACAAACAAACCTGTGACCTATACTATAACCATAACAACAGTGACAAAGTAATTACTTTATGTGGTGTACTACACAGTAGTCTTCTAATGAATGTCTTTTCAATTTAAAGCCACAATCAGTCAGTCATTTTCCAAATTGATAAGTTTGATTTTACTCATCATTGGGAGAATTGCATCATATCAACATATTATTATTACCATTCTGCATGAAAAGACAGACATTTAAACCTTTCAAACTGCAATTTGTAAACTGGATATGAATACGCAGAGTCAGTATGCATACGTTCATGTACTGCAACTGTAGTGCAGCGAAAATGGATGAACCATCTTTGACTCAACACAGCAACAGCGCATGCAATTTGAACTGTATTGCCTGAGTCAGAGATTGTGCTTTATTAGATCTTACTTCATTAATAAATTAAGATTGTTTATTGGTTGAAACTCTATATCACGTGATTAAAAAATAGTTCAACTATGCGGTGAGAAATCGGCGCCATCCGTAAATAGTACCCCTAAGCCACGCCCACCCGTAATAGTTCATTTTTCAGAAGTACTATTTACGGCTCAGAGAGGTACTATTTACGGCGCTTAATTCGTGTAACTTACTGCGATCGCATAGTTGGTCCGCATTTGCGCGTAGTGGATTGCATTTGGACTACCACATTCATTCACAGAGGTACATCGTTTGACATGAATTTCTTGAATGAAAATGCAAATATTATTATTTTTTTCATTGTTAACTGGAAATTTATTAATTAACTTATATAAAAAAATACATACTGACTTTATTCGAGTCTCTTGCTTAAAACTATGGTCCCTCGGTGACTACATTAGTGCTATTTTGCTTCGGGGCTGCGCCCCTCAGCAAAATAGCACTAATGTAGTCACCTCGGGACCATAGTTTTAACCAAAGACTCTCATGTCAGTATATATTTGTATACTATAACCCAAACTATAAGCATAAACCATACATAACCTACATGCACTAACTAACCTAAGCACTAAAGTTATGCTAAACAAGCCTAATCCTTAAAACCTACACTGATTAGCACTACCCCTAATTTGGCGGGTTACTGTTATGCGCCTCATATGCCCTTTTTGACATTAAAATAAATATAATAACATTAAGATTCCATCCTTTTTACCAAAATCATCTTTGTTTAAAAATATATTCTTTTAAGCTTATATAAGGAACATAAAAAGAAAACAAACACCATGATTTATCAAGCTGTCTTGGTAGACCAGAGACCTACATAAAAACCATAACAGCCCTGAATGGGTGTGCCGTTTGCCCACATTAAGGGTCTGCCCCCTATAGCCTAGGTCTTGCGTTCACAGGTCTCATCAGGCAAGACCTAGGCCTATCCCAAACAAGTATTACCTACCTACTTACACTGTGAAAAAAAATCACTGATGGTGGCTTTAACAGTGTTTGTTGTTTGTCTAAGCATATCTTCAACTGGTAGAATAGAGAAGTTTCTAGATTAAGTTTTACAGCTATACAACTAATTTAAAAAAAAAAATAGGGAAAGCAGTCCCAAACAGGTCGTCGATTATGTGGTCAAAGAATAAAACTCAATGTATAAGCATACCTAAATGACCTTTGACCTTCCCATCTGTTACCCCACTTAAGGCCCTTGACTCAATATACAAAGTAGAACAGGTATGGACTTGCCCATCACTGGCACCAAAAAAGTTACAGTAAGTTGAAAAAGTGTCAACCAAAAGGTGTATACTAAATGTTTGACACACACACGGACACACACACAGACACGCAGACTGACCGACACACGATGCCGACATAGGTCTTTCAGATTGCATTGGACGACCTAAAAACCTTTCATAACTTCACATTATTAGTGAGATTATGTAGAATCATCAAAATAACTTGTGTTTCACAAATCACAAATAATTTTGTTAGAAAACTGCTTTGATCAATCATAAGAATCCACATATTATTGCATTCATTCAGTATCTACCTTGGATCACAATTCTGTGCAAAACTTTGACTTAAAAAAAGCAGTGTCTACTTACTTGCGAGCCTGTCCCTGTGGGTCAATCATCAATGGCCATCGTTGTCCTTTCTTGACAAATATGGCATTCTCAGTGGAGTGATTGTCCTGTGGGAGGCCCTCACTCTGCCATTCCTTACCTACAAACAGACGACATGAACAGGTCTTACTAAATTAATACAACTCGTGCAACTTGCGGACTGACTCAAATGGCACAAGTCCTGCCACTATTCATCCTCAAACTGAGTCCGCATGCATTGATTTTGTCAATGCACAGAAAACTACAAATATCCAGACATAACCTTTGGGAAATTTCAGAAAGAGGTTCATATGGTCTTTGGTCAATGTATTCAAGTTATTGTTAAATATCTTATGCTATCAGATTCAAACAAAGATGCTGCCATCTCTCACCCAGCAACCCCCAACCCCCCAAAAAATATGTAGGATTGTCAACTTAACAAATCCATCGACAGTACAAACACAAAACATTGATCATTGTTACTTACATATTCGGTTCAGTCATAGCACCAATAAGCGTGAAATTTTCCGTCACCGGTATGTCCTTTGCCCGGGATTCATCTAGCCACCTTGCAATCATATTTTTCCTGTAGGATGCAGTGAAGGCACCCAGGTAGGCTATGCTGGCAGCCGATATCAGAGTATCACCTACGACACCCTGCAGTTTGGCCTCTAGATCTTCACTGGACTCAGCCCAACGGATCTGTATGGGAAGAGAATGCGAATACATCAGTTTTCAGTTTTAGATTTTTGGCAGATACAGAAATACAGTAATAGAGACCGTGTAAAGACTAATATTGAACCTAATTAGAATTGTCCCAGATAATTCAACTAGAAAATTGAAATGGCATTTTCAAAATTATAACCTCCCTTGCAGAATTGCTTTTTTGGCATCATTCCAAAAGGAGAACTTCAATCCTAATTTTAGTTGTATCCCCAGAAAAGAATCTCTACAAAATTTGGATTCATTAGTAGTATTCACACTTTGTATCTCTTTTGAAATTTGTTGAATAAAAAAAAAATTGGTGCCATTTTTTTCTGGAAATGGGAGTAAACTAACACAATTACTTCAATAACTATGTCCTGGTTTCTATGGATGAAAACAGTGTTCACAGCTTGAGTTTTTATTAATCTTTTCCTGGAGATGGCCAGCGCACTAAGTTTTGAAAAAAAAAAACAATATGCGCTTGGCCGGATTTGAACCGGCAACCGCCGTTCATTGCTTGCTTTCATTAATAAGTTTTGCAAATCTACAATGAAGAGAACAAAACCTGGCTACAAAATGATTCTTTCATTTTATTTTTAGTGCATGTGGTACACATAACATAGCTCAAACAGCTACCTATAGAGGTACAGGCATTGTTGTTGTTGTTGTTGCTAATATACGCAATATACCCTACCTTTTCCCCTGCCAATGCAGACATGAGTACTGATGCCCTCTTAAGCCTGAGGGTGGTAAGGACTTTGCGCTCTCTAAGCGATTCCCTCTGGGCCACACTATCATCGTATTGCTTCTGTAATGCTTGAAGGTGCTCTTGAATCTGTAAGAAAAATTTAAATATATAAAGGTAAAAGTGCATACCAGAGCTAAGCTACCTGGCCAGGGTGCTCATCTCTCTATTTTCTTGGAATTGGGGCAAGACTCCCTTATACTTCATTTATCTTCCTCGAGTCAGTGACGTCAATGCGTTCAGACGAATGTTTTGCGTGTGCATTTCGCACCACCTTTATACGCGCCGTGGGAATGCCAGTCGCTTTGAATCAACGCCCGTGTTTTTCGTGTGCGTTTACGGCATATACCCTGACGTCACCAACTCAAGGAAGGTAAAAGCACTATAATATATTTGATATGGGGGATTGCTATTTCCTTCACAGCAGATCTGTTTTACTTCCCATCATATGCCAGTACCATTCATACCACTGGGAAATAGAAACAAATGAGACAAATTACCTTTGCCCAAGGCAACATACACTGGTTTTTGACAGGTTTGAATCCATGACCTCTGATCATGTGCCTTGTATAAAATAAACATGTTTACATGGAGATGTGTGTGTGTGTTGTTGTGTGTGTGTGTGGCACATGCATCAAGAATAAGCACACTTTATTGTATAAGGCCAGTAAAGAAAAGTGTCTCAAATATCATGAACATTTTGTTTAAAATTGGTATTTAGCGCATTTTTTTTAGGGTTTTTACCAATGGAATGATTTTTTTTTATGTTCAGAAAACAAATGAAAATTTGGCTGGGAAGCGGCCCAAAAACTGCAATGTGGGCCAAAAATGCAATAAAAAACCTGAATTTCACATTACCATTTTTCTTATAAAAAAAAAAGGGGAAAAAAAGCATTTCACATTTTTCACATTTCTCTGAGACACAACTTTTTTTTGTTGCCTAAAATGGGATTATTAAAAAAAGCCTTTGTTATACCTCCCACCAATGCCAGGTATGCTTCAGTGGATCATCATTGTGCATGTAGTTTTGTATGTCACCACAACGATCATCTAGGTCCATTCCCCCATCCCATTTGGAATGGCCTGGAACATGGGTTGAGCATCACAACAGCATATATTCCCTGTTCACCACTTCCATACAACTACATCTTACTGGACACCTATTCCTCTTTGTTCTCATCCTGTGCTATATACCAAAAGCCCTGTTTACAAATCAGTTTGATTTTAGTAAGGTTTATTATTTATTAGCTATTATTTATATGTGGTCGCAGGCGCCAATTTGACTAATATGAATCAATCATATGTACAACCAAAACAATGCCACTAACAGTTTTGCACCACTGATTAAGACTAAATCCCCTGTCCTTTCCTTTACCTTTTGTCCTCGAGTGTGACTTTAATGTATAACTCTGTTTAAATTGGACTTAAGGCTGTCGGCATTTTGGGCCACTTCAGCTGACACTTTTCTGCTTTTTAACATGTAGGAATAAATACCAGATGTGTGACAGGGTGAGGTGGCCAGGGCTGTTGCCTTAAAATCACTTTCAACAAATATAATTTTGACTGCAGACCTAAATATAACACCACTTTCTAATCCATATTACCTTCCCACACTTGCCACATCACCATATGCAACAATGCACTAGTCAATTTGGACCTGTCTTTCATGATCTCCTAACAACCTTGATTCTGACAATCGCATAATGATGGTTCATACTTCATAACAGACGTCGGCCGGCGTTTAGTTTGAACAGCTTTGTGTCACCAGATGCGAAATATGCGTCTGTAAAATGCATGTTTGAAAGGCTCGTAGCTTGCAGACGTCTTGTCAATGAAGTATGAACGCCACCTTACAGAGATGGCTAAACAACAATAGAATTACATACAACACGCTCAAAACCAATCACAGTACTTATTTCAGTGACCCGTTTGTATTAGTGCAACGACTATTTCCCCCCCCCATACCTTTGCTAGACTGGCTTGTTTTTTCTTGAACTACTTGTGCTAGCTTCAGCTCCTTTGCTCTATCAACCCGCTTCTGTTTTGGGTTTTCACCATCTGAATTTGGAAACAATAAAACACAATTCTTAAACAAGGTTTGAGAGGGTAATCATAAATACAGAAAAAGCGGCATTTGAGACATTTGCGGGGATTCGGGGAAGACCACACTGGAATGGGACTAGGGAAATGTCTCCTGGGTTTATAATGTTTTTTTAAATAGTACTTAAAAATTATGGCACTTCCAAGAAAATTTCATACCATTTCCAAGTCCTTCTCCATGGATCTGTCATATGGTTACATCAGGACCTTTTTACCTTTGTCTGCATCCAGCAACCACTGTGCTCTTCTCATACATTTGGGTCATGAAGGTCATAACCATAATGATAACTTTGCAATGTATACCTTATATTTCCAAACAAAAGTCTCCAGCACATGAGAAAGTTACAACGTCCACAAAGAATTCTTAACTTGTTGACACATGGCAACCATGCAAAATATGGTCTCGGCGACCTTCCAATTAGCACTGAAAATGGGTGATTGCAGATCACAACTCGCAAAGTACTAAACTTTGCTTTGGATTTTTGGTAATGAGACATCATCCTCTTTTCTGATTCACAGTATCTGTTTATATCCTGTTTTTTTGCACACAAGCAAAGGCTTCACAGATCTTGTACAGTTTATAGTTTTGGCCCTCCTATGATTTTTCCATGGGCTGGAACAAAAAACATCTATTTTTTGACAAAAATGTAGCCTGGACATACTCACCCTCCTGACATCAATATAGTTGCTGTAAGGCCAACAACCCACTGACAGATAGATTTGCAGGCTGATGATACTTGGCCTACTTTTTCTGGTATGAAGTTGGGCATGGATGTGTAGGTCTTTAACTTAGTGAAAACCTGTATGTAAATTGAGAAAATATTTTTGATTAATCTGGGGTTTATTTGTCTTTCTATTAAAAAGTCATCAGTATTATCTAATTATTAGTAATGATTTTTTTCACCTGGAAGATCTTTGCTTTATGTGCAACAAGTACTTTTTTTTTATTACCTGTACTTAGTTTGGTGGTTGGAGGCAAACATACATATATGGTCCACCAAACCCTTCTACTCACAAGCTTACATTATTACATCTTGATATCAATGGAAAAAACAAGAATAGTTTCACTCAGATCCCAACAGAGAGCATACAGCCAAGCATCTTGTGTCAGACAATGGAGACGGGATCAGACCAAGACCCAGAAAAGGCGAGGATGACACTCAATACCTGCCAGCACACAGCTGTTGAGATTGGGCGAGCATGGAAAGCAAAAATTTAAGACGGGTTTGGGGAAAATTTAGCACAGGATTTTTTTTAGAAAAACAAACAAACAGACAGAAGACCCGATAACAAGACAAAAACATGGACACCACAAGGACACTCTAACATACCATCCAAAGCACACCACTCACACACAAAAGTTCACATTTGAAGAAGTCATGGTAGGCCTAAATCCCAAAAATTGCATACAAGGTAAAAAAAAAAGAAATCAACCAAGTTCAAGTACTTACTTTATCAGACACACTATTCTTATCAAAATTGACAAGCTTCTTCAGGAAACCAGGATCAGCCAGCAGATGTTTTGACGTACTCCAGTCAGCCTTACTCTTCATCAGCACGCACACTGCTGCCATCACATGCATGACCAGGTCTGGGGGTTTGGTGTACACACGGATCTCGGAGATGTCGGATTTATCCAGTGAGTCCAGAGCGGCTGTGGCTTCCTGTAATGCTGGCAACACAGAGGCAAGATCTCTTTGTGCTTGCTGGAAGAGAATAATCACAAAAATCTTTCAAAATATGTGATAAATTGAATCAGCGATCGGTGTATTCAGTCCTGGTACATTGTTAATCTCCCAAACAGAAATGCTTCGCTTAATTTTTAAAGTGTGATGTTCCCTAACTGTTGCAGTGATTTCATTGAACCAAGATCACCTTATAACAGATATCTCCTGTTTGAAAATGTTTTAAAAATTTGACAGGGGTTGTGTTTACCAGCAAATATTTACTGAGACGTACGCCACTCCAAAGATGTGGCAAACTGCCACACAAGTAACTCAGTTTGCCAAATTTGGGGTTTTTTGCCTCTAGCAAGTAAGAAATCCCCAATTGGACAGTAAAGATACCATGGCCGCCGCAATCTACACAAACTTTTTTTTAAAGACACCAAATACATTCGACATCAGAATCATTCACAATGGTTGAAAATCTAGCTTTGCAAAAACAAAATCGGAAAGATTACTGCACTTGACAATAGCAAAAGTGCTCAATTTGGTTTAAGCACAGCAGAACTTCTTCAGTGTGGGTAGGAAAAAGGTTCTAAGGTTCCAATTGATGGGTTAAGGGTTGTGTTAGCAACATTGTACTGCAAGTATTCACATACTTACATAGCATAATGCTTGTACAATTTGAGTTTTCTTTTCATAGTTAGTCTCTTCAGCTTCCACAATGAATCGGACTGAGTACAGCTTCCTGGTCCTTGGACAGCTGTGCCATCAACAATTCTGATGTCCTAACACAAAATTCACAGCAATTTTATCAAAAACAGTTTTCAAACTAATTCTGCACAAAGTCAGATTTTTCGAATCAAATCATGAACAATTAATATAATAATGAACAGTGTATCATTAGATATACAAAGAATGCACGTGGCCTGATACTGAAGAGATAAGATAACACATGTGACATGTTAAAATAGTTTTCCTTTTTCTGTATCTTTCATATGTATTCCAACTATGAAATAAATTTTTTTGCATACATTAAAATATTTCAGACATCATTTCAAAGATGTAAATTTTGCACCCTTTCAATCTCAATTGAAATGCAAATGTAAAATACCTTTGCTTTCGCTTCTATCTTTGGTCCCAGTGCCACCAGTTCATCCTGCATGGCATCCACTAGAGAGTTGGCTTCTGAGAGCTTAGAGAGTCCAACAGCCAACCGATTCCTTTACAAAATACCAAAGGGAATTTGATATGCATGTAGTGCTGGGGAAAGTGTTGCATACCATAAGCCAACTTTTCACTCTATCTCATGATAATATTAATCCGGACATCAACAAAATCCTGGCTGTACATAACCCATTTAAAATTCCCTCTGAGATAAGTGCAACATTACTGGAAAAAGCGGGGAACTCGGGAAAAAATGTTCCTGGAATATTTTGCTATTTGGAGGGAAATTTTTGTCCTTTAAATAAAGAAAAATACATAAAGATCCAAGGGAAATTTTGTGATCTTGGAGTGAAATTTTGATGGTGTTCCAAGGGATTTAGCAATTTTTTCTTGGAAATGACACAAAGCGGCAACCAACTGGCGGCCCACAGGCCAAATTCGGCCTGCTAACCGATGACATTTGACCCACCAACCAGATCAAAACATGCAGAAAAGATAAGAAACTAATGTGTAATTGGTCCTCGAACATGTATTTCAAATGTATTTGGCCCTCATTAGCCCATGGGCAAACGTAGTTGAGAACCCTGCAGTAGGGTCAGAGAATTACTTCAGTCTTATTCAATTTCTATACTAATCAAACTGTAACTACTGCTTTATGACTTATTTATCACTTGAAGAAATAAACATAATCTTTAAGGGTATTAAACCACATTTACATCTACTTTGAAAAAACCCTTAAACATCTAAAATATTTGTTTGTCCTGTAGGACATATAGATATTGTTGACTCACTTATTGTCCATAAAATGTTGCTTGCGTTGCTTGAGCATATTGGAGTAGAGTCTTATAAGGTCCAAGTAGCTTGAGGGCGTGGTGTAGTAGTGTCTTCTCATCTCCTCATAATACTTCATGGATTGTTCCGTCACCTCCTTGTGTACGTCCACACACACTCTGGCTATGTTCTCCTTCAGTTTCTGTGCAAATAAAATGATACAATGGGTGAGCTGATACGGCTTGGGATGCAGTCACTGGATGTGGTTACAAAAAAATTAAAACTCAACAAAAGGTCAAAATTTTGTCGACAAAAAGTGGTGATAATATGAATTGATGACAAATGACAGACTGCAGGCCTGATTTTTATCAATACATAATCTGACCCAAATGGGTATGGTGTAAATAGAGTGTAACATACAGTACAGTAATGTTTTGTTTGAAATAACAAACAGTCTAACCATTTACTATAATTATGGATTAAGGACTAAAAAGTGTTCAAGAACACAAAACATTTCACGATCATGATAAAAATTACTAGCGTTTTGTGGGCTAAAAAGAGTGTAAAAGTCAGTTTTTTTATGTGTTAAGAATAGGATTTTTTGGGATCACATGATCTTATTGAGGTGAAATTTCCAAAGACTGATGCATTGTGGGATGGAATAAAAAAACCCTCTGGGCACTTCTCAAGGACCATTAGAGGCAAGTGACATGAAAATGTGTGCACGTATGTAGAGACTGCGGCCAATTATGTTTAGGTTAACATTTTTGCCACAGACAGACAGATATACACACACTTCCAAAGCAATCCCTATGTGCCCTCTAGCAGACAATACAAAATGGTTCAAATAAGGCACAACAATCATCACTCACCTTTGGGTCCTGATTACCATGTATGCCCGTGAAGTCCACCTTCCTAAATAGACATGGGCCACTCTAAGCATGGCTTCATCAGTCCACTCATCATACCAGTCCAGTGTGCAGCAGTTAACCAGCGATGGGTGGGTACGACAACGCTGTCTGAAGGCATCGCCTGCAGGACTGGTAGCTATTCCACATGAATATTAAACTCTCATACGATGAGGGACAACCAAATGGGTTGATGGACACCTGTGTTAGTTAATCCTCGATTTGAATATAGTCACATGCCAAAGAGATCAACAAATTTGGATCTGGTACCTTGAACTTCTAAGAAAAAAAGATGCAATGTTTTTTCCATAAACCTTACACATTAATAAAACAAGAGTGGATACAAGTGGTTCTTCCAGCAAATAATCTTCATCTGATGCAATAAAGGTATTTATGTCTACAAAGTTACACAGAAGGTAAGGGAGTCCCATACTCAATGTATGAGAGTTGGGGCATGCTGGTAGACGATTATTGCAAACAAAGCCTCGGTATTATGGAGTAGGGTGGCCACTTCCTTTCTCCGCCGCCTGCACCTTCGCCACTCTAAACAGACCAGCTACCAATTCATCGATTGGTGAACTGGAGGTTGCCCGGCCCAGAGATCGAATTTGCAACTTCTGGGTTAAGGAGGGGTTGGCGCCCAAAGTTGACACAAACTAAAAATCACTCAATTCTCTGATTTTAAAGGTTCTACAACAGTTTTATTGCTATTAAGGATCAATATCATAAGTTGATCATGAGGACATCACCAGCTGATTAGAGGACACTCAACTCAAAAGCCAATAGTCCATTTTTGTAAACTATTTCCCAGTAAAATGTGATACCAAACTTGGCTTTTCTATTCTAAACCCCCCCCCTGACTGGTAGTTACCTGAATAAAGAAACTGATAGACAGATTTCTCTGGTGTCAGGTACTTCTGCCTCAGCTGCAGCCTTTTGAAGATCCATGGCAATGGCATCCATGTCATCATTGTCAAATAAGTCAGGTACTTCACCAGATCAAACACGCAGTTGATGTCTTCCGAAAGGAATTCCTGCAATGTAATATATTTATTTGAAGTACTTGCAAAATACGAAGAAAGAACAATATGATTAAATATATATAATACATACAAAAATGACAAAGCAAAGCAAAAGCAAGTATTTCGGGAAAGAGAAGAGTTCTAAAAACCCAATTACAAAGGTGGCTCATATCCAAAGAGAAACAAAGATACATGCACAACGAGCAAGACTGATTAATAGAAAACCAAAAGAATAGGCAAGGCAAATGTATGCACAATGAAAAAAAAATCAAGTTCAATGTTAAAACTGATGAAGAAGAAAACAATTACCCGGTCTATATCAAAGTGGTTTCCAAAATGAACATAAAAAATTTACAAAAACACTACTTTTTTAACAATATTAATTTAGTAAACTTAAAAAGTGTGATTTATAGCCTGCTTTAAAGTTATAAAGATTATTGACAGCATGCCAAATCAGATGGATTTCATTCCAAAGAGGTGGAAGTGAAATAAACATAGAATTGAAGAAAGAGAAAGTCCTTGCCGTATGGTGCAAAAAGGCATAGTAATCTGCATATGATATTTTTTTTTGTTGAATCCAAGAATTAAAAGAGTAGGGGTCAAATCATGTAAAACCTTAAAACCCAGAACAAACCTTTGATTTTGAAAGCATCTTCAAGCCTGACTAGATTAAAATCAAGAAGTCTGCTCAAGTAAGGTGGACGAGCATCCCCTTGTGGTATTGCGTTATAGAATAAAGTCTGTGTAATTTTCTGTTCACTTTCTCTAACCTATTCAATGATTCCTGTGATGAGGTGCCCAAACACATGCACAGTATGGGGCAAGATGAGAGCTATGTAGAGGTTTCATCAGTGCATTAGAAGGCATATTTCTTGTGCATCTGATGATGAAGCCAGACAGTTTTGAAACCTTACTGAAATTTGCAGCTATCTGAGAGTCAAAGGAAAGATCCCTACTGAAAGTAACACCAAGTAATTTGAAATTGTTTAACTTCAGCAAGTGTACTCTCACCCATAATGTAAAGATCACAATAATCAGGAGACTTAGATCTAGTCAGGTGCATAACAGAGCACTTAGAAAGATTGAGAGGCAACTTATTAATAGTCCAATTAAAAATGGTGTGAAGATCATTCTGAGACATCATGATCATCTTTCACTAAAAAATACGGACAAAGTATGTGTGATCATCTGCAAAATGAAAGAGAGAAGAAACAACACAGTTAATCATTGACAAACAGAAAATAGGACCAAGAACAGAGCCCTTAGGAACACCTGAGGTTACAGAACACCACTCTGAAACTCCACCCTTGAACACAACCCGATGCTCTCGCCTGAAGAGAAAGTGTGAATTCCACTGAAGAAGAAAACCTCGGATGCCCAATGAATGGAGTTTTGAGAGTAAATTGTGTCTACTTTGTTCAAAGTGCAGAGGAAAATCCAAGAAAATACAAAGGTCAACCTGAACCGACAGGCGCTGCGTTAATGAAGAGGAAACCATATGTAAGAGGTAAATTAACATTCGGAAAATATCATCAAAATTCATTTTGTATTTTTTTATGGCATGGATGTGCTAACATAACTTCCAAAGTGGGCTGCTTGAGATCTGTATATTAAATACAATAATCTTCATCTGACGCTTTTAATATACTTATCTAATTCTGTAATTCTAGATCAAAAAACCTTTCTCTGTGAATATCCAAGTTTTTTAAGCGTGATATTGTGCACAGACCTGTACAGGTTTGACCTTAAACACAAACCTGATTGATCTTTGTTTATTCTGTACTGGTGTGAGCCACATTTGCTGTATGTCTTTGCAGGAGACGGTACCACCAATGTCATAAAAATTACGTCATTTTTCATTATTGGTTTGTTTCAACATTAAGTAGTTACATGGAATTATACACACTTATCCCTGATTTACAAAATTACAAGCCAAATAAAATGCATTTTCATTCTTTTTTGTCTCACATTATCACTGCTTAACCCTTTTAAAACAAGAACTAACATTTTTATATAATTTTTGTGATATCAGTGGAATAAACATTCAAGTTTGTTTGGCAACCAATCTTGACCAATTTACTTATTACTCAAGGTGTCTTATAAATGTATTCAATCACTTAAAGGAGTTTACCACATTTTCCTATCAACAAAAATTTCCTTTTAATATAGTTGCATGGCTGAACTCAGGACAATTTGAAGAGTGACCATTTTTCTGCACTGTATCTGCCCATACTTAAATGAATAATATCCCTGTCAGTGAGTACGAAACAACCCGGTGTGATCCCTGCTACGCCAGCCGCCGGAAGACTTTATTGAGATACTATGCGAAATCTACATGGCTGTATCCCCTAGTCAGTGTGAGCTTATAGAGTTCACAGCAGCCAAATGACTAGCTAGCTGTATCGTGCTGGATTTCCCAGTGCAGTATAGGCCTACTAACACCATGTGACCGCCGGGTTGGCGAAACCCAAGGGCCGCACGAACCATAGCTCCAGCGCTCGTGAAGAACACAAATTGTGTACCCTGAATGAAATAGTAAAATTAATATGTTATCATATCTGTAATCTTTAGAGTGTTTTTTAACAATAAAAGGACATTCAGACTGAAATAAATTAGGAATGTGCTATAAAAGGAAAAAACACCATGGTAGTCCTTATTAGAGGTGGGAGTTACCATTTATCAGTACATGAGCAGTATTTTTCATGTGTACCCATGTACATGGTAACATTAAAGATGACGTTTGGTGCCTCCACGAAAATGTAATTCGAGCACGGTTACTTTCAAATCCAAGTTACCTAGCTTTGTATTCAGTCATGATATTTTCTTCATCCCGACAATGTGAACATGTATCAATGGGTAAAACATGTACTACTCTTGGTCAAGACAATTCACTGAATTTTTTTCACCAGCAAATTGTTGAAATCATAGCCTATAAGCATAGCTACAGCATCGTAATACAAACTCGCTGATAATCCCACAAACCACCGAGGCCAGTGTAGTACAGTTGCTGCTGTGGTCTTCAATGTTATTCGGTAACACAACGGAAAGACAAGTGACGCTGCACGTGCAGACAAATTTTTGTTTAGCGGATAATCTTGTGTTGAAAATGTTTTTGTGATTGCCAAAATCTTCAAGCAATATGACCAATCAAAGATGCGATGTAATGACGTTATCTTACGGATCAAGATTTATCATGAAGGTGACATTTGTACATGCACACACACAACATAAAACCGTCACCTGACAATGCAGATTGCATAAGTGGTTCGGCCCAGCAAGTATATGAAATGTAGACTGAGCGATTCGTGAAGTTAGCAATTTCAATTATGGGAGGAGATTCATGTGTGTGTTGACTTGTGAACGGTAATAATTTGTAAGTGGGAGTGATTCGTGCACATGGTATGAAGGTATGAAATAGATTCTGAGACCATTTTCCATTTATGGTTTTTGCAAGGGCTGCCTAAGCCCTGGAGTGGTGTGTTAGGTGGGGGGGAGATTTTACATGGGCACCATGCTAGACCTAGGGGGAGATTTCTGAGATCATTTTTTATATCCATGTGTAAGAGTTTTGGATGGGCTCAGCTAAGGCCGGGGGAGGGGGTCACACTATGATTATATACAGGGGAATGTTACCTTGGAAAGGGGACAGAGCCGAGCGTCTTGAACGAGACTAAAAGGGGATGAGTCCCAATAGTGGCAGGGTTAATCCCTATATGCTCTCTGCTAGAAAACGAGCTACAGAAATGGCATTTCCCCTATGATTGAAACCATAGGAACATGACGGGGTCTAAGCACAATACTTTTTAATCTGTTAAGTCTTAATTCAAAGCCACATTTACACAATACATGTTTGTAAGTGAAATACCACTTTACAGAAGAAAACATCATAGTGCAACACTCCTCTTTACAACTCTTCAGTAGAAATCATTGTGGGTGAAAAAAGCAAAATGGAATTTAATTGCAATTTTACCTGTGTGCTCCACCATAGTTTTAACCCTGAGGTAGGTAGTCCTCCAGTATATTATCCAGCTTATCATATACCGAGATTAGCCTGTAGGTGCGATCACCACTGGGTGCATTCAAGTCAAGAAATCCCAAACAAGATAGATCATCATGAGCTTATCAGTCTGACCATTTCACCTCAATACATTTATATAGTATAATTATAAAATTAATAGTCTACATTCAACTCATGCTTTAGCTATATACAAAATTAATGATAGAATTATCCAAATTGGTAATCTATTTGTCCTAATCTTTTCTATTTTTTTGAAATTCGGTCTTAAGCCTTATGAATTAATGACCTTATTAAAAATATTGGACCACCACATCTGATATTTACAATTATGAGTAAAACAGTTTAAAATTCGGGATTCAGGAATTTTTTAATACAAAGGATCTTATGTACTGTACATAATGCTTACTGCATCAAAACAAAAAATCGTATCAATGTTTAAACTTTGGAATTGAGCGTTTCAGGTGTCTATCTTTAGATCTAGGTGACAATTTTTCATGAACACACCACACAAAAATTAAAAATCTCCAATCAGCATTAAATGCCCACAGGTGGAACCGACATAGGTGCATGAGAGAAAGACATTCAGAACCGGTAGCATAATCCTACATAATTGATAACCGTCAAGCACATGACTACTTGATAACAAGGTACCTGTCATGGCCATTCTTAAAGTGTCCCTGCCACCAATTTTTATTCTTATCATTACCTCTTAACACTGGTGTTAAATTAACCCAAGCTTACTTTACAAGAGTTGTGGAGATGTCTGACAAGAAATCAAAGAAGCGCATTCTGTCCCTAATCCTAGCTGTCATGGAATACACTTGTGGCTTCATGTGTAAGAGTTGTGCGCGAGTCAGATGATGTCACACAGAGGGGTTGACTTGCAGAAGACCCTGTAATAACCTAAGGGAGGGGAAGAGATAATATGGGACATGTCAGAAGTCAAAAATAGTTTGTTTCTATTGTATTAATGTAACCCTTGTGTCAAAATCATTTGGCAAGACGATGTTTTTTTGTAAATAATGGTCACAGTAAAAAAACATAACCCACACAGTAATTAAATGACAATGTTGTTTTGATGCATATATATTATTAAATCCTTGAAGTTTTTATAATCTAATCAAGATACTGTTCTGCCGCACAAAGATAAGTAAGCTAACAATTGCAAGTATTTTAGGCAGGTAGGGAAGACTCAAAATGAGGAATAATCCTCGGCTGCCATTCATTCTGTTTGAATGGATTTGGAGGCAATTTGGTCAGGTACCCCCCACATGTCTGCCCTTGTTACATACTCCCTCCCTCATAAAATTGGGCAGGAAACACCAAGTACAACCCAGCCGCGCTGCGACTGTGTGGGAATTTGTTGTTAAATAGTTTCTTTTAGGACTATTTCGGTAACATTTACCTGCATATTGCTTATGTACCTTTGGTTCACAGATACAAAAACAAGGTAGGCCCCCCACTGGTTTTCTCAGTATAATTGGGTGAAGTATGCTATGAGTAATACTCACTCTACCCTAAGGTCTACTAATCCAAACAATCTTATTATTACTTGAAACTGGATTATTCCAAAAGAGTTCAAAGTGCTCAGATTTATTAGTACAGTGTTTATGAAACGTGTGGGTTATCAATGTCCAAACTTACCATATAATAACAATATGTCAGAAATTCAACTATGGCCTCGCAGGACAGCCTACGCCCGGATTTTAGCATGAGAGTTACCAGGTACATTGTTCTGCTCTATTGACATAACGTCAGAGGCAATAATGCAACTTATTATATAGATGAGCCAGAATTAAGCCCAGAATTGTTTTTGCGCCTACGTCAGGGCAGATGAACACTCTGATAGCCTGAGAGTTGCGCAGTATACTGTATCTGCTATAATTAACATGACATCATATACAACAAGTTTAATGTTCTGATGCTGGACGATGCTGATTTCATGTACAGGGAAGACCTTTGAATGTGATCTGGTACAGACCCTTTGAATAAGCCACATCATGGAGTGGAAACTGTCAATCAAACTTTGCCAGTTTCTGATAAGTTTTGACATAATAGGAATGTCAAATTAGATTACAAAGTATGGCATGCAACACAAAATACCAATAGAGTATGTATGGTGCTTTGTGTCCACGATCTACCCATACAAACTAACAAGGTGTCATATGCAAGAAAGCCACTCCAGTTTGTTTTATTCCCCCCCCCAAAAAAAAAGTAGATTTGTAATGTTCATTGGGAGATCACAGGCGTTCACACATAAACGAAGACAAAAGAACACATATGGCTGCACAAGTTCGAGGTTGAAGGATAGTCCCTTTTCACAATGGTTTTCAGGGGTGTAGGGGGTCAACCGAAATGACTTTGTCTTCCCGATCCGATAACCGATATTACATTTTTAATATCGGCCGATCTCCATCCGATATTTTTTGAGTGGTTTATATTGTAATAA
>JAMKCH010015925.1:0-24672 GCA_023653785.1 Ophioderma brevispina
TATTTCAGTAAAACAAAGGGGAAAAAACGAAAATAAAAACTCGCACACAGTGCAGCCTGGCCGATTTTGGCGCGTTGACAACAGAACAACGGTTGGAGTTCCAAAAATTAGATTTTCACATTAATGATAATTTCATGCAAACAATATTAAATCTAAACGATGATGTTAATGAAATGTGACTACCATTTATGTGGCGTTTACAATTTCATTTGTAAGGGAATTTTTGAGCTAATTAAAAAGCGCAGCATTTATACACAACGTTTACGATAAAAAAACAAACAAATTATTTTGGTATCATATTCGTTCTTCAACGCGTGTCTCTATGGTGTAAATATTTGGCCTACATTCTTGGTTTTTTTCATTACTTTGATGTAATCAAAAGGGAAAGAAGAAAATTAAAATACAAACAAGTGAAAACAGTTATTCGAACCCGTGACACTTGGGATATCAAGTATCGCGAGCTAACCCTCTCGACCACGGACGGTCGGTTGTGTATGTGAGGTGATTGTAACGTCAATGCTTCAATGTAAGTTGACTGCAAACCCGACACACGGTTTTAAAAACCCCGAGCTTACCATAACAAATCTTGATTTTTTCAGAATTCTTGAAAAAAATAAATTTAACATCATTGATCTGAGGATGTTGAACACGCGGTAACTCAGATATGATATTCCGACATTTGAAATGCGCGTATCGGCGTTTTTACACCGGTTTAACCTTGTTTTAAGTATAAGATCTAACGAACATGTTTTTTTCTTTCATGCGAACCATCAAAACCGCGTATTTTCAATGTGGGCAATCCTTTAACGATTACAGTTTGCACTTTACCATTAGCCTCATTTCAACGTCGAAGTTTCAGTGACTTCGGCATGGTTTCTATATGACTGACGAAATCGGAACTGATGGCAGAGATGTTTTTTCCATGTCATCATTTTTGTTGCTAAAATGATGCCTAGTGATAATAGACCTATTGGATGAGATCGGGAATATCATATGTTATAAATATCTAATTATAAATAAGTTGAGAAATACGCTCAAACGTGTGGGTAATTATCATAACACGAAATTTAGACTTATACCACAACCACAAAATGTCAGTCAGTGAAAAATTCACTGGCCATCAAGGATTGAAGAGTGATCTTGGTTCACTTGTCCGATTTTCCGAAGGACTATAGAACAAAAATATCGATAATCCTTCCATTTCTAAACTATTAGCTCATGTGATAGAAGTATGGATCTAAAAACGGAAGATCCAAGGTTTCATCTGGATTTCTGAAATTTTCATGGTAGATTAAAAATTGGTAATGTTAATAATAAGTTGTAGTCAATTTTTTACCACCTCTTATATTCAGTTCACAATTACCTTTTTTTCTATCGTTCTTGGTATTATTGGTCACATTTTTATGTGGTCATGGCATTAGAGTACATCATACAGGCAATTTACAATTATGTTAGTCCATTACGCCTGAATGTGTTGTTGTATGTTTAAGTCCTGTTAAATAAATCTTTATTTGCAACGTTTGAACGCCCAAAGTTTTTGAAAATTTAGGTATCATTATTTTAAATTTATGTAAGATAAGCCTTCAAATATGTCCACTGTCCTCATGATTTAACGGTATATGAAAAGTGCGATGCTTTACCGGAATCTTTTCGTATGTTTTTTAATCTATATAAGTGCGCTTGCAATAAAAATTTAAAGTGACCATTCTCCGAATACAACGTGAGTTCCTCTCGTGGTTTGTTTTGAATCAAGAACAATGTTCGTCTCATATTATGTGTGAACCCAAGCATTCCCTATGCCAATATTTCTATGCTATTAATTATTTTAAATATTAATGGAGGCATTACCGTATTACATATTATTTTTTTTCAATAAAATTTTGTCACAATTACGGAAAACGGCAGAACAATTAAAATCCGCAACTTTGGTTGTTTCTATCTTTTGCTGTTTTTTACTTACCGAGCAAAACGTGAATTAGATGAATTTTTTGCAAATGACTCAGACAATCCTCGTAAAAAGTACTTGGAACACCACGCGCTTTTTCTTAATGCAACTCAAGCTGATCCTTTTGCTGTGAGTGAATAAAGTCATTCTCCAAACGCAAGGGAAAGCAGGATGGAGCATTGTTTTATTAACCCTTCCCCTCTCCCCATCAGACAATGTTAATACCCCTTCACAACACTATCAAACGTTGGGCCCTCTGAACAACCTTGTACGGGGGAGCGGGGCATTTTTTTACACCTGATGCGCTTATTTGTTCCAAGAATTTTTGCTAGGATTGTAGGCAATGGTCTATGTAAACTTGCCGAGATACGACATAGTTCTGAAAAGACCTTTGGGTTAGGTTTTCCATTCATTCGCACTTAAAAACTCTAGACATTCTGTCTGCGATTGTATTTTGGGGGTACCTGGTAAATGTGCTGCCGATACCCAGATATGCCTATCTATGCAAACCACTGCCATAACTTTTTTGCTAAACAGTCACACAGGCTTGATTTAATTCCACCCATCTTGTTTATGTATGTTACTGCTGTAACATGGTCAATTCTGAGCGGACATGAACATCCTCATGTCTTTACAGAACGGATTTTAGTGCAAATATGCTGCTAGTACCAAAAATTTATGTTACTACCCATGGCCTGTAGTTTTTCATTTGAATTCCATCTACCCCCAATTTGCATAGACCATTGGTTGCGCCCCAACCTAGACCACTAGCATCACTCTGTAGTTCAGTACATGGTTTAGCCTTCTGTATGCCCCTGCGTGATGTGGTGGATATGTACCCCCATCCGTACTTCTCTTTGGATTTTTTTATTAGCTCACTTTGCCTCATAATTACCTCTATTTAGGCCTATATATGTCCTTCTTTTTCCAATTCCCTGTAGTGTAACTGTCCATAGTCATAGCAGGAAATGCTGCTACTAACTTTCCAATGTAACATGCTAACTGTCTAATTGTGACTTCTCCCTTGTCAAGAATTTGTTTTGAAAATGTAACAATTCCTCAGTTTTCCATTTGTTAATTTGACTGTCATAGTTTTGAGAATTGATGACAAATCCTATAAAATTGGATAATTTGGTTATGGCTCAACACAGACTTATTTGGGTGTATAACAAACCCCAAACTGGATAATACTTTCCACTGTATCAGGAACTTCATTGTAAGTTTCATATCTTGTCTGTGATACCAACATCGTGTCATCGATATACGGAATATAACTGACTCCAACTTCTTAATAGCTGCTAACGGAACTTTCAGAATTTTCGTAAAAATTCCGGTCCTGATGACGTCCATTTTGGAAGATCTAAATTGCCACATTGTCGCCTTTCCCAAATGAATTTTAGGTATTTCCTACTTCCTTCATGAATTGCACCAGAGTAATAGCATCCTTTAGGTCAAGTTAAGCCATATAGCAGTCTTTGTTACTAATTGACTGCCTTATCAAATGTGTCCATTTTAAAATGGTGATGCTGTATATTTTCATTCAAATTTTGACAATGTCAAATCATTCGTATCCCCCATCCGTTTTTGGTCTGGTGAAAATATTGGCGATAATTCTCCTTTCAGAGTAAACGACGTCTCTATCACTTTCTTTTTACATAATGCCTGAAGTTTCTATATCTAGTCATTTATTTCATTAGGCTTCAATCTGAATGGAAATGGTTTCCATACTTGTATAGGAGGGCTATTGAAACTCTAATTTGTAGCCCTCTATAATATCTAAATAAGATCTGAAGTGTTTTTTTCCATTCCTGACTATATGACTTCAGTTGACCTCCAAAGAAAGCTACTATTCGAAATTTTCAGATGTTTGTACCCACCTACCTCTGGCGGAGAGAGGCTACGAGTATTTTCTATCATCTGGTGGCTTTGACTGGGTGGCGGTGTAAGCTCATCTTCTTGCGACGGTTGTCCCTGTTCGACACCATCTTTCTCATTCCGGTTGGTCTCCGGATGCTGACGCCTAAAAAATGAGCTTGTCATCCCACGGCCCTGTTTGGCATATGTCAGGCCTAGGTACCCATTGTTGGTATTGTTGTCCACGATAAGGCATGGGATATGGCTTGAATCTGTAGTTTCCACGACCTCTGGCACTTTTTATAGCGCCAAACCGTGTCACTGTAGCGTTTTTTTGTTGTTCAGTCATATCTTTCACCAACGTCCCGCAAATCATCCCCCAAATAGCCATTCGGGTCACCTTGAACATCTGGTTTACAAAATGGTGATAATTATTGATTCAAACAGGCTTGATGGATTCCGTCTGTACATTTTTAATTCAAATTTGGCATGTGCCCATTGAGCCACGGACATCTTCTTGTGTAGAATTTGTCTTGTCTGGAACCACTGGGTAAATGCAATTATGCGTTTTACCAAGGCTTTTGATTGTTTGTACCTCAGATCTCTAGCTTTAGTCTTTGCTGGAAGATTCTCCCATATGAGAGGATTAACCTTGGGTACTACCAATGATAGTCAAGTTACTATGTGGGTCATATTTATCCATATTTCTCTCATTGAGTCCTCCCCGAGTCTTTCGGAGATGAGTACTTTCAAACTTGCAGCTAGTTCATCATTAATAGCTGGCCCCGTGGGCTTTGCTGCTGAAAGCGTGCTTGCAAACCATAAAAAAGAAACTTTGGCTGTGTAGATGGCATCAATCAGGCGCGGGCCCGTGGGCTCCGGTTATCTTTAGCCTCATTTACAGTCTGTGACTGAGTCCGTACCGAGTCATGGCTCCTGCCAACTTACTTCGATTTCCGCAAATTACCGGATTGCAATCCATTGTTATATCCTGGGTGATTTCACAACCTGCCTCCTCCGAAATCCTAGTCCTGCTCAAAATAAGCCTCTTCGTACGGTTCATAGTTCCCGTAGCGCAAAAATTAACCGTCATGACCATAGCCACGTTTCTAGCCTGACTAGAAAGTGCATTCAACAGTAAGTAGCTTTTATTTCGGCCTGTCCCGCCCGCTTGTTTCTCTCATCGGCAGACTCATTTTTTGCCACTCTATTAGTTAATGCCAAGCACGACTGTGCCCTTGTCAGAGCTGGCCTGACCCCCCTGGGTTGTACTGGGAACGGAGGAAACTTTCTGAAAAAAAGCCGTGCTATTTGTAGCGCTAGGTAAACTGGTCGTACCAGTACTAATCTTAGGTTTTGGATTTTACCGGCACTTTGTTGGTGTGTTTACCGGTTGATCTGCTCTTGTTACTCCCGGTGGGGCTTTAACCATTTCCGCCCGTGGCGGCATTTTTTAAAGGATTCTTGAGCCCTTGTCCTCACACCCCTGTTTTCGGGTTAGTAGCAGGCAACCTTCTACCCCCAATTAATTGAAAAAAAATTTCAGGAAAAACACGCGATGGCTGCAGATTTTTTAGCTTTTTATCGCTGTTTCGAGCTTTACGTTCAGTGACTCACTGCTTGCTCACTGAATCTCCTCCTCTGCACTGGGCTCGAATCTCGCATAAAATCTCGTAACCACGTATTACGAGATGATAATATTATTATCGGGATCCCCGATAATCATTCACGCTGCTGGAAACGCCTTCCAATGTGATAGCCGGGAAATAGCGCCATGTACGTGTCTACACTCATCCAATATTTGTTTTAATAGGTTCAGCAAGTCAAGTTAAGAGGTTATTTTTCTCGAGTGGCACTATTCATCTGGACGGACTAAACGTAGCATTTTCAGCTCTTCCGTTAATTCCATCGGTGATCCCCAATTCTAATTCCAAAATCGCTTATTTTTGTGATAATACGGCATTTTTTAGCATTCTCTCACAGATATATTTCCTAGACATTACCGAACGTAACTGTGCAAAAATATCAAATTTTTGAAAATTGGGCGCTCTTCAAAAAATGTGCCAATATTGCTTTAACTAATTTTATATTGGTCCTTGTATATTTAAAAAGATTTGTTTGCCTCTAATTGAAACAAAAAATGTTTGCGATCTGACTGACTGGACTGACTGACTGACTGACTCATTCACCCGACCGACTCGACCGCCGACCGACGACCGAACGACCGACCGACCGACCGACCGACCCGCCTCACTCACTCACTCACAATCACTCACTCACTCACTCACTCACTCACTACTCACTCACGTCCACTCACTCACTCACTCACTCACTCACGCCTCACTCACTCACTGTCACTCACTCACTCACTCACTTACTTCCCCTCGCCAACCCTACATACACTCTACACCAGAGTTGATTGTCCTGCTGTTAACAAATCCGCTGCTTGCGAACGCGTACTTGGGGCTACTTGGCATGGGTTTGCACTTAATCTGGTCCGCCAATACGCAAGCTAGCTGTGTCTTTTCTTTCATGTAAACAGGACCACTTGAAGCGGAAATTGCAATTTTTAAGCCCATTTTGTCGTTTTTCTCAAACCAAGTCGGTGACACCCACTTTTTTTTTATTGGTGCGACGCAAAGATCTATAACGTGTTTATAACATAAGTAGAAAAATTAAACCAGAGCATCAATGATGCAGCAGCCTATCAAGTGATGGTTAATTCTAAGAAGAGGACAATATTTTTTGTGACGCCCTTATTTTATTACAATGGAAAATACTATGAGAAACAAATTGACTTGTACAAAATGTTGTTATTAAGAACAAGTGGCGTTCTCGAACCACAGTCTTTTCTTGCCTCTTTTTGTGATCGCAAAATGTGTAACACTTGTATGATGTCTTAAAAGGTCATATAGGGGTCAATGGGTTCATTTCTCTGACACACGCATGATCATTGCTTTACTGACCAAGCTAGGCTGCAATTGGCTCAAATCGTTTAGGCAGAAGCGAACAATTTATAACTTTACCTAACGGAAAAATGCCTCTTTAATCAGCACACATGAGCTTTGACCCCATCTTTTTAACACACCTCATGGTCACGTTTCAGCAGTTGAGTGATTCTTTGCTTTTCAACTGAATTTTGGAAAAAATTTCAATTCAATGCATTGCTTTGAATTCCAATCTGTTAACCCCCCCCATATGGGTTTTTTGGGCCTTGGATCTTCTTGACAAATTGGTGATTATAGCATTTTATTTACTGCGACTGAAAACAAATTCATAAGTTTTTGAGAATTGCCCCTTAATTGGCCCCAATCTGTGAACACCCTATATGAACCAAGCTTGGACCAACCTAATTTGGTTGAAATTGGCTCAGAGTTTGGGCAGGAGAGAAACAAATTACACACTTTATTTAAAACCAAAATGACCATACAGACATAAGACAAACCTGCTATTGTTTAAACACTATAATAAATTTAACTGTCTGAAACACTATAACCTAAACATTCAATCTGCTAACATGATAGTTTTAATTCTGTTAACGAAAAGCTAAAGAGTGAGCACAAAGAATCACTTTTCAAACTCCTCTACTTAGTTAAAGAACTATCAGGTGATTTGCTAAATCACACATCGAAAATTCTCAAAAATCAGATCTTTTCATGAATTGTCCAAGTACAGTATCCTAACATACCCTGCAAATGATTAGACGCAGGACGCAACCTAATAAGGACAAGAATCTGAGATTTTTTGAGTCATTACTGTCCGAAAGGACACTTAACTACAACACGTAATTGAATGGAGATCGTATCGTGGAACCCTGCCGTTTTCTTCTTTTCTGTCAATTCTACAGCTGGAAAAGTACTTATGTAAATTCTACAGACTATCCTTCACTTAGAAGCTATCCGATTATGCAATTTTCAAATATTTTTCAAATCAACTGATAGTGTCTTTACTTAGCTAATAGGTACTAGATAGAACCATTATACAATATAAAAAGCTCCCAAAGGAATGCCGTAATAATGAGATACGTTATTACGGGCATCTTTACATGACATTAACTTTATTTAATGCCGGCGCAGTCCGTCCGTCCGTCCGGCCTCCATTCCCGTCCGCATCCCATCCCCCCATCCACTCATGCCGCTCACACACACCAGCATACATACTGCATACATACATCACACACACACACACACAACCATAGTAGCACGTACATGTACAAATACAAATAGGTTTCTTGGTCTTGCTCTGAGCAATATTTGTTCAATTGTTAATTCTTATTTTTTTACATCTTGTTACACACACACACCATAAGGCCACACCACACAACCATGCAACATCAGAGAGACAGCATATACTGTGATAAACAGACATGGCACACATACACACACCACACACACATAGGAAAAGGTTTGTGCTCCAAGAAATTTCCAGACATTTTATTATTTTAAATTGAGAACAAATATTTGGGGATTTTTATAGAGGTATTAGATACTTCTGACTGACCAGAATAAATGAGCAAGAAATTCTATTGATGGGTTTTGCATGACTGGCCTATTATGGCAATACACAAGTTTACATTTTGAATAAATAATAAACCATTTTACATGTTACAGAAATGTTACATTAGAAGATTTTATACTATATCCATTGTAAAACTACTGGTACAAAGCATATTGCTAAAAATTCACATCTGTCTGACCAAGAGGTACTGAGCTAGTAATACCAACACATGGGATGTGTCCTTCTTGCTAAAAGTCCATGACCCTACAGCTAGCAAAATGTAATTTGGCAGTACACTGACCACCCTGGTAAAAAACGTTAGGCTGCAAATGCATCAATCAGGCTAGCATTATACAACCTAGCAGTAGGACCAGTGATGCTGCATGAAAAAATGCCTACTAATTGTCACCGTCCCCCCCCCCCCAAACCTTGGAATCATGCAAAAATACAAAAACATACCCCCAAAAACCAATTGGAACTCAAATTTCAAAAATTGTTTCATCAAAGCACACCAGTAATTTCAATACTTACATAACTGTAATTTTCACGAGAATTGAACAGATACAAAGACTAGGTTATATGATGTAGTGGCTGCCCTTTACCAGAAATCTTCTTCTACTTGATGGCATAAGCCCTACTATTGATAGGCTGAAAAATTGATTTGTTTATATTTTTTATGCAGGGAAACGGCAACAGTTTTTTGGTTTTTCCCTCATAGAGCTCTTTACCAAGTTTTTTAAAAATAAAAACACTTTTTGACAGCCTAACTCAAAAACGAAGTTGGTAAACCCCTTTTCTATTTCATATTTGTCACCTACACATTAAAATACCAGTATATCAAAAAAATTTAAGACAATTGTTTGATTATTTTAATTACCTCTAAACCCTTTTAAAGTGACCGGAGGAGATTTTTTTAGGATACGATTCTCTCAAATTTTCACTTTATCGGTTGTAGACCACCTACCGAGAACGTTTCGAAGATTTCTTAATTGGACAAACAGGTGCAAAAGAAAACCGAAACCTTGTTTTTTGAACTGCACCCCCCCTTGGCCTTTTCTCGTAATCGTTCCCATAGAAACCATGCTTTTACTTTCTGTCCTGCACGCCAGAAACTTATACTAAATCATCTCTTATTACATAAAGACGGGGCGTATTTTGCTTATTCACTTCAGGTGTGATGTAGTACATTGGTAAGCATTCCCAAATATTACAAAAAAAACGGGTTCGCGAAAAAATTGGGGGGCGCTTCTTCCCTCTTCCTCGATCTCCTCCATGTCTCTTTATAACCACCCTTCTATCTAGGGCAATGAGGAGGTAGGGAGAAGAATAGCTAGGGCAACCATTACGAGCCTTCAGATGTAAATTGACTGTTACTTTTTTTCCCTATGTATACATGCTTTTTTTCAATGGTTTCCATATACTGTGAAAGTGTTGTGACAATAGTCCCTTATAGGAAGACTGTATTAAAGGGCCTCTCCTTCAGGCCCCATTATGCACTACCGGAGTCCAGGGTGAATTTCACACAAAGATTTTTAGAACCCATTTTAAGGAGACACATCGTAATACTAATGTCTATTACTTACAATGCAATTAACCTTACGATGGACAAAACCTGTCTTTAAGTGGAAGAAAAAGCCACAGGGCGAAGTCTTCTTCAATGAAAAAATAAAGGTATCAGTATTTTGGATACTGTCCTGTCTTATGTACAATAACATCAATTAAAGTTCATAGGTTGTTGTTAGTGCTACACTTAAAAGTCCAGAATTATGCTATACATTCATTCAACAATCTGCATCAGCATCTTCTGCAGAGCCTCTCCATCACAATCCAAAACAAAACATCAACCTGAGTTCCCTCACTAGGATCACAATCCCTCCAGCCAGTATCTAGCGTTGACCATCTGTCCCCTAGTGACGGTGCCATTGAGCTCCACCCTCACACATGATTTGAACCACTTGTTAACCATGTAGGATTCATGTCAGCTGCCATGGGCGGAGTCAATCACAGATCTGGAAAAAAAAAATACCGGACTTTTGCTACTTCCCTGGAGTGAATACTTCCAAATTTGAGGAATGTTCCTGACAAAGCGACCTTTCACTGTGTCAGTTGAGGTCCACTTGTCATACCAGTCCTGTGAAAGTGAGTGTACATCAATTTCATTGAGAAACACACTAAATTTTGGCTGGTATTCTCAAAGGAGTCTAACTTTGAACCCGGAGTTTTAAATCAGGGTTTAGTCCTACATGAGTTGACCCTTTTTTTCTTTTTCAACATACTAAGAAAATTTAAATACGGCAGAAAATTCCTGATGGATAGGCCTTCGGCCCTTCCAAGAGGAATTTTCTCACCCTGTAATTACGGCACACCTTTATGAGTATGCTGACAGAAAAAGGTCCACTCATCGTTGACTAACTCCTGGTTTAAACCTGGCTACATTTAGACTCCCTTTGAGAATCCCAGCCTTAGTCTATATATACATACAATATTGAATGTTATTGCGTGCATAGTATATCAAATTCGTAACTAGCTGTACGCTGCACGGTTTTTCAATTTTGCAATTTAACTGGGAACTACGCTCGGCATATGTTTTAGTTGAGGTGGATCGTTCGTTTTCTAACGCGTTTTTGCCTACTCCATTCACCCCCGCCTGCCAACGGGAAAATTTTGGTGAAAATTTAACGTTAACATTCGGTAAATTAAAATATTACTGAAAAAAAAAGAGTATATTTTACTACATTTAAACATGTCGTGCATTTTCTAAATGTGCAGTGACCCTTCTGTTCGTGTACACGTCGAACGCACTACTGTTTAAGAATGAAATAAAGGTATGATTTTGGGAACCAATACTCTACATTTCATGTTTTGAGGAGTCCAAGTGTGTGAAAATATCGGATCCAAAACATTATCATGAATAAAATTGGATGATTTATCCAATATTAATTGGTCCTCGCTATGAGTTTAAATCGTCGAGCCAATAATTTTTGCAACTCATAGCTCGACCAATTAATTTGGGCCTCATCGATCCAATTTAATATCAAAATTGAAACCCCAATGCCTATTTTTTTCATGCAGAACTGAGCCTCCAATCACCTTGATTTCAATTCATCATAAAGATAGTACCTGTTCCCAAAATCATACCTAAAGTTATTCTCCTAATTGAACAACCTACTTGTGGTGAATCCATATTTTCCATTTTGACTTTGGAGGACATATCTGATGGTCATCACAGAGTGGTCGGTAAAGTGGTCTTACAGTCACCAATATTAAAACACATGTAACATTAAAACCCTCTGTTTATGGTACTAAATAGCAGGCTATTCTAAGGTGGTCATGTGCTCTTAATAAAAACTAATCTGCCTTGTCATCTACCGTCCTGGAACCTCCATTGCGCAGTAGATGGTCCCAAGGTATGCAGTGATGTTGCATTTGAACTCTTGTAGTACTATGTGGGCAGCCTCAGATCAATCCGAAAATTGAACTCTGCACCTGGCCACTTGTTTCCCAAGCCTGGAAATGACAAGAAAAACTATGCAGTCTTTGAGGTAAGATAAAGGTATTTACACTTTTTTGGATTATGAAAGGTCCAAATTTAGGGTCATCATCTCCCTGTGAAAACACTTAATCCTGGTAAAGGTGCAGGGGGGCAAAATTGCAAACCACTCCACCAACAAGAGTTGATACTAGACATCAAAATACACAGGTCCTATAAAAGGAAGGGCCCAACAATGTTTTCCTGTTCAAAAATGTCTTATTTTTTTTTTTTTTTTTTTTTTTTTTTTTTTTTTTTTTTTTTAAAATGCATTTTGAGCCACATGAAATTAAATCCCGCCTTTCCTGGTTTAGGGTTTGTTTTAGATACGCAAGTATTACTCAGGATATCCCTTTCAGTTGCTTTACTAGACCAAGAAAATGTCTCATATATATTTGAAAGAAAGCTGTATTGTATTTTTGGTCCACTTATAACTTTTTTTGAGCTATTTGAATACATGTAGTTTAGTTGAAATGTAACAATTGTAAACGTACCATGACTATTTAAAAAATTAATTTCTAGAAAGAAATGATATCCAAAACAAAACATATGACAAGTTTTGCCAAATTCTGATTCTTAGTCTGATGATGGTGCAGTGTCCTTTGTCTTGAAAAAGACTTTAATCGTGTCGAAACGTCCTTATTCTTTCTTTTCTAGCTTTTTTCAGCAACATTAGTGAGACTGGTGGTTTTTAAATTGCGGATCTGTAGTTTTTAAAACAAAATCTAAAAACTTTGGATTTTCACTCCAAAGTTTGAGTTCATGTATATGTGATGAATGAAACAAACTATTCAGTTTTCAAGTTTATGCATTACTTTGTCACACATCACAAAAGGCATGTAACTGCTCACAGCCTCACCACAGTGATTCACATGGACAGTAAAAAAGCTCATCAAAAAAGTGACGGAATCATATCGGGTTCACACAATTATGTAGTGAGTAAATTTTTGCTTTCTCTTAGATAAGAGATGAGACCTGTTTTGGCCATCTTGGATGGTGTCATAATGATGACCATGCAAATTTTTGAGTGGTTGATGGGTGGCAATATTGTTTACATCATTCTTTTATTCATTTCAATAATTGCATCCTCCTCTTAAACAAATGGTTTTTTTCAATCCAAGTAGCCAAATGTTTATTGTGTGGTGATCGTCACGCTGCTAAATTGCATTTGCGTACCACTCACATGCACGACGCAGTAATAAACATGCCATTTGATTGTCAAATATTCGTCTACACTGCGTAATTATTACATGCATTAACTCACCCTCAATGTTTCCACCCCATTTGACCAGTTCCTTAAGCTTCTTGCTGAATTCTGGATCCATCTGATAGCCAAAGCTAGTTTGTCAAGGCCCTACTGCAACCAAAGTGATTTTCCCAGGGGCGCTCATTGGCCATACGTATGAGGGCGTTGACGAATGCCTCTGATATGGACGAGGTCTCTAATACTGGGTGGAGCTGGATCAGGAACCCCACCCATTCCCCACATCACCTTGGTGATAGTGCCATCGTCTGTGTGTCTTGCGCAATCAGGAGAAGAAGAGCATCCTGGAAGACTGGAATCGGTAATCATGGTATGCTGCACCAAGTATCCATTTGAGGAATTTGAAGGTTCTCCCTAAAAGACACAAACATACAGTTTATATTATACTACATAGCATACAAAGCCAGAGCTTTAAGGGGAAAGGAGGGGACAATAATTTGGGGCATCCCACTTCTTAAGAATACAACTATTGCTGGTTACTGTTAATACTAGAAGTGATACTTTATCCTGATCTCATTGAGGCAGTAAGGGGCATATTGTGATTTTAGGTGGGGGTCTTGCCTCGATGACAGAAACAACCGCCACACCACACGTAATGCCCACATCTGCCGTCATTTGACGAGTGTGGCGACAAGTCTGATGAATAATAATCTTGAACAGTCAAAGCTTATTAAACAGAAAGTTTACTTGTGGACATTATTGTGTCCCGAGCTGAAAATCTGACCTACACAGGACATATTTAATTTTAATTTTACTTTTTTTAATTTGTTTGAACATGCCACGCCCATACCACATTCAAACCAATCAGGATCCACGCCACACTGATTGACATACCTTGACATGCATGCAATGGTTGCCTAATTCTGCCTGACTGAAGCAACTAAACTGAACACAAAAAGAAACTTATTAAATTTTTTCACTAGGTCATATCTTAAAATCCTGCCCATCAAATGAACCCCTGCCCCCCCCCCCCAAATTTGCACACATGATTATTTCCATACTCTACTCTAAAAACATTGTCATGGAACAAGCAGAGTTGCAACAAAACTGACACAACAGTATTCAGGGGTGGAGCGGACATGGACTAAAAAAAGATGGAAAGGAAACAGGAAAAAAAAGCTGGAAAAGCGAGTTTAAAAATGCCCAAACGGGCTGAAAATCAAAGAAAAAGCTAAAAATTTTGGCACCAACAAAATATAAAAAAAAGGAAATCCTCTTAAAAGGCATTTTAGGGCCTACTACACAGTAGACAACATGGTATTGTTTTGTATTTATTTATTAAAAAAAAGGCACTCTCCTTTCACCTTTTGCCTATAGTTGGTTAGGGCAATAGATGACCTTTTATACATCATCCTTTATAATCAGCGCATTAAATAAATAACAAAACTGCCACCAAATTGTTTGGAAAAGCGCCTGTTCATCTTATGTTATAAAAGCTCGCCTTTTAGAAAACTTTACAATGTCTTGCACATGCCCACCTAATACCTTACATATCCAACTTACATCCAATCGATTATCAAGTTTAAGAACTCTCAACGGTATTAATCACAAAATTGCTTATTGATGTATTCCATGGACGCAAGTGACACCGAGCAGATCCACACTAGGTGAGGAAAGCCGCCATCAAGAGGTGCCATGGATCATCAATGCCGACATCAACGTCAAGCACCATGCAAAGTTTATCTGCCATGGTCAATGCCTTTTGTGTGTCTGTTGGTATAAGGAAAAAAAATCAGTTTTGCAGTGCATTTGCAAAATGACAGGGGGTTTTGTAAATTTACAGCATACTATGTCATGCTTGAGTGTAACCAATTTAGTGCATACATTAGAACGCTTTCTGCTCTGCTTTTAAAAATTTTTTACTCGATCGTTTCCACTTTTAAAAGCTTATATTCCTTTAGAAAAATCAAAAATTACTTAAATATGGCCCTATGATATTTTATGCTGTAAAAGTGTATTCCATTAGAAAGCGGTGTTCCATTTGTAATTTGAAATTTGCAACCAGAAAAAAAAACAAACGTGATGCCCCATTTTGATTGGTCATATGGAAACTAGGTCCAGAAATTGTTATAGGTAGATTAGGGTAGACTTAACAGGCCCATAACCATTGATTTTTAGGGGTGGAGAATTTTTTAATAAAAGGAGACCTTTTCCTAAATTCCCCCACCCCCAAAGGAGGGGGACAAAATTTGGCAAAGGGGAAATTTTTTAAACCACTTTTGGGGCAACAGCAAAAAAAAGCCACAAAACCCCTAATTTTTTGCTTGCTCCACCTTGCAAAATCGGTATTTTTAAACTTTTTAAGCTATTTTAGGGGGTTTAGGGCTCTTTGGAATTGGGAGAATTCCCCCCCCCGGGAACTTAAGGTGGATGAAATTAGACATCAGCACATCACAATGATTAATAACCCCTCCCCGAACCAGAAATCCATCGTCTAGTTTACTTTACCAAGACCAATCTTGAGTCACACTTTTGTCGTTAAGATGATTTTATGTTTTTCATTTGTAAAATTGTCTATAGCATGTCATGTTGCATTGTTTTGAATTGATCACAAAATGCCAATTCCATGGTACAACCTTGGATGGTGTTACATAAAATCGTGACCACCACAAGGCCAGTAATATTGGCATTCAAACTCATATTGATCTGGACACCTACAAAAAGTTATGGTTTAGATTGAACTGGACACCTACAACAAGTTATGGTTTAGATGTGAACGGCACCTAAAACACAAGTTATGGTTTTAGGATTGAACTGGACACACCTACAACAAGTTATGTTTGACTGAAAGGGACACCGACAAAAAGTTAGGTTTTGGATGAACAGGACACCACAAACAAGTTATGGGTTTGGAGTTGAACAGGACACCTACAACAAGTTAAGTTATGGTTTTGGATGAACAGGACACCTACACAAGTTATGGTTTTAGATGATGGGACACATACACAACGGTACTGTTTAGATTGAACTGGACACCTACAACAAGTTATGGTTGTAGATTGAACGGACACTATAAACCAAGTTATGGTTTTGGGTTGAACAGGACACACAACAAGTTATGCGTTGTGGATTGAACAGGAAGACTACAAACAAGTTAGGTTCGATTGAAATGGACACCTACAACAAGTTATGGTTTAGATTGAACTGGACACCTACAACAGTTATGGTTTGGTTTTGCGAGTGAACAGCTGACACTACAAAAGTATGGTTTGGATTGAAAAAGGAACATACAACAAGTTATGGTTTGGATTGACAGGACACCTACAATAAGTGAGGAGTTGGGATGAAACAGGACACCACAACAAGTTATGGTTTTGGAGTTGAACAGCGACACCTACAATAAGTTATGGTTTTGGCTTGAACAGGGACACTACAACAAGTTATGGTTTGGATTGAATCAGGACACCTACAACCAAGTTATGGTTTGGATTGAACAGGACACCTACAACAAACGTTATGGTTTAGATTGAAGGACACCTACAACAAGTTATGGTTTAGATTGAAAAGGACACCTACAACAAGTTATGGTTTTAGATTAATGAGACACCTAAAACAAGTTATTGGTTTTGGGGTTGACACAGGCAACCTACCAACAAGTTATGGTTTTGGATGAACAGGACACTACAAAACAAAGTTATGGTTTAGATTGAACTGGACACTAACAACAAGTTTATGGTTTAGATTGAAATGGACACCTACAACAAGTTATGGTTTTGGATTGAACAGGACACCTACAACAAGTTATGGTTTTGGATGACAGGACACCTACAACAAGTTATGGTTTTGGATTAAAGGACACCTACAATAAGTAGGGTTTGGATTGAACAGGACACCTACAACAAGTTATGGTTTGGGTGAAAACAGGACACCGACAATAAGTTATGGTTTGGATTGAACCAGGACACCTACACAAGTTATGGTTTGGGGTTGAACAGGACACCTACCAACAAGTTATGGTTGTGGATTGAACAGGACACCTACAACAATATTTATGGTTTTGGGGTGAACGGACACTACAACAAGTATGGTTTTGGGTTGATACAGGACAACTACAACAAGTTATGGTATGGATGAACAGGACACCTACAAATGTTATGGTTTGTTGGGTTGAACAGGACACCTACAACATGTTCTGGTTTTGGTTGAACAGGACACCTACAACAATATTTTTAGATTGAACTGCGACACTACAACATGTTATGGTTTGGGGTTGAACAGGACACCTTACCACAAGTTATGGTTTTGTGTTGGTTGAACAGGACACCTACAACCAATGTTATGGTTTTGGGGTGAATTTTATGAAATTTTTAATTTTAAGTTCTGTGAATTCATGTGCCCCCTCCGGCCCTCATAGAAAAGGTTCATAATCCCCCTCTTCCTTGCAATTTTTGTAATTGAAACTCCTCCCATTATCACCAGGTGTAATTAATGCCCCTCCCGTTATTGACCTTTATGTGGGTAAACAAAAACAACATTTGTAAAGAGTTTCATTAAAAAGAAACCAAAATAAATATAAATTCAGCAAAAAGTAAATCAAGTTATGAAAAATTACTCTAAAACTTCAATGATAGCCATTTTTTTTAGTGTAGAACCATGGAATAATAAGGCGGATGACATCTCAGTGTTCAACTGAACGTCGCCTCACTTTTAAATCCTGACATATTTATTCCATATTAAGTGTACCAGATTCTGAACACTGAGAAAACTGAATTTTCAACCAGGGAAAGTACAAATTTGAACTCCAACCTTCTATCAGGGGAAAATAACCTTTAGACCCTCAATTATGAACAGGCTTCAAGAGCTAAAAAGTTTCAATTCCTATGTCATCCTTGATGCCTCAGATTTACAGGGTGGTACACTACATGCAGAATCATGATAGTATTCTAAACGATGTTGCATGTGGTACAACCTCGGGGTACAAGCATTACATGGTAATACTTCAATATAGATGGCTTGAAGTCACGCGTTGCACCAGTGGCGTAACGGGACTACCCGCTCTGAGGGGGCAAATTTCCCAATCTTGGGAAATTGTCCCGATCAGGGGGGTCAAAAAGGCCACGTTATGTTACGTCATGGTTGCAACCGGTCGAATCAAGACCCTGGAATTTTCCTAAATTAGTATTCCACATTCTGACTTCAGAATGTTTTGTATGAGAAATTAACTGTATTGAAACTTTTATTCTGCAGTCTAAAACCTAAACCATAATGTACTCCCCTAAATCTTGACACCCTAAAAGTGCACTCTTTCTTTTTGCACTTTTTTACTTTTTCATTAACACTTAATACTAATCCCAAAAAAATTACAAACTAATCCAACACACTAAACTTACTGATCATTGCCAACATTATGGCAAAAAATTTAAAAAACAAATCAAACACCTGTTTTGTACTTTTAAAAAGAAGTGAAACAGCTGTAAAACAAATCGAAAATATTTATGGCACAAATAACCATGAAAATAGTCTCTGCTAACATTGTTTAAGATCCATAGCTACGACCTTTACAGGCAAAGGTTGCTCATCCCAAGAGGGGGTTTTGAATCAATCCCATAATGCATTGCAATGTGACTATACTGCACCGTACAAAACACATGTCCGACTTAGTGGGGGAAAAAGGTCAAGAAAAAATGAGAAGACCACAAACATTGTTTCATAATACTTTGCCCTAAAAATTCCCTAAGTACTAATGCTCTGGGGAATAAAATGAATGTAAGTCAAGTTGTTGTGTTAAGAATAGGATTTTGGTGGAATCACATAACCCTATTGAGGTGAAATTTCCCAACTTGGTGCATTTGGATTGACATCAATACACCCTCTGGTCTCAACCATTACTACCATACTGTCAGTGCAAGCCAAGATCAAACATCTTGTCAAAGACACCTCAGAATTTTTACCCACCACCGTGAGTGCACCACTGATGGATTACCTTGACTCAACTTTGAGAGGGTGCACTCACACAAATTGGAAAAATCCGTAAAGTCTGATTAACGGCTACGATCAGGCCACTGAAATACTGTCTGAATTTCAGCCTCATACTACGCATTTTCTATCCAGGGTTTCTATGCATATTTGTTGCAAACAGTCATATCATCTTGGACCTTTTATCTTCCAACATGTTGGCCATATGTGTGATTTGATACACTTTTAAAAGGTGCAGGTTCGGATCGTCTTTTGGGACGCCGTGATTTTACCAAAGTAGTAGCAATTTTTTGATATCAGATGAAGGCCGTATTTTTCTTCTTGTCGTCCTAACATTTGGGCCCCCATATCCATTTCATTTCAAAAAAATATTAAAAAATGCCATTTTAATTGTTACCATCAGTATTTGATTTGACTTTGCACATTGCATTATAGCTTCTTTGCTATCCTCCCATAAACCACAGTTTGTTCCCAGGGTACTTAATGGGGCATATGAGCAAGTGCCAGCTCTCATATCAAGTAGAGAACACATTAGGCATAAACCCGGAACATCACCTTTAATGCATCTTCCTGATTGCTCAGTTTGGTTTGGGTAGGGACATACCTTTAGGACCCATATGGCAGAAAAAGGACTTTATACCAATGATGCAGAGTTGGGGCCAAATTTAACACTAATTTATAACATTTCCTGAACTTTCAACTATTTGCCAACACTTTGGAAAAATTTTGGCTTGGAAATGCTCTGGCCCGACTTCTGCCACAGGTGAGATATTTTTCTGCAGATAAGCTAGGAATAAATGAGGAAGCATTGCAGTGTTGAACAAGCGCATTGAAGTAGATAGATACTTCTTCCAATGTTTTTTTTATAGACCCCACAGTAGGAGCCAAAGAAAATCGATGACAAATTACAGGATTGACAACTTAGCACATAAATGTTCTGGGGACAGGGCCTTTTCGGTGGCTGCTCCAAAGCTATGGAACCAGATTTCCATCATCATTCGTAGTGCCAAAACTGTTGAAAAGTTTAAGTTAATGCTCAAAACTCACCCTCTTTCAGTCATCCTTACTCCTAAAGGCACCTTTATCTGGATGTAAAAAGGTGCCTTTCAAAATATAAGTCCTGTTTGTTAAAATTGTATTTGAAACAATCAGTTTATTGAAGCAGTAACATTACTTTTTTTAACACACGTGTACAAAATATTGTCATTTAGGCTGGTAAGGTTAACCTTGCCCATGTCCAATCTGACCTCAAGCATTACTAAGTTTTCCAAATGATCCTCATATGTAATATTCCTGACAGCTAAAGCTGGACTCTTTTTGTTTTGACAATTGAGTTGCCAAACGACCAAGAATTGGCCATACTCTAAAGTTCATAAGTGAAATTATGGAGAATCTTATCTACCTTGTCAAGGACCTAGGATTTTGTCACAACCCATAAATAAGAATTTGTCCAGGAAGTTGTAGTAATTTTCAGTCTCAAGTATCTTTCAAGTAAACCAATAGTCTAATAGTGAATGTATCATTGAGAAAAATCTTAAAAATTTATATTTTTTTTTGTGATCAGAACAGAACTGAGAAGTTTGGAAGTGTGTTTTAGTAGTTGCGAAAAATACAACTTCCCCTCTTCAGTTTCACAAACCCCTTTCAGGTACAACCAGCTATTACAGCTTACATTATTATCTCTTCCATGAACTGGATCCAAACATCCCCTTCCCCCAAAAATGTTTACCGGTAGTGCTTCACTACTCCACCACTTCTAAACTGTTATTTTTAAAAATGTTGCCCCAAATCAATCATGTGCTTCTTTTGGACAAAAGAAACACAGAATTTTTCTCCAATGCCCTTTTTTACATAAAAAATATAACTTTAACAGTCAATTATACCTTTCCATCGAATTTTATTACTAAGTTACTCAAGATGCTATGCTACGGCTAAAGTCCAGATCAACCAATTAAAATCTCAACTTTTTTAGGCAAGTTGGGGGGGGGGGGTTGCAGATCATGAACGTCCCCGGTTCCCTTTAAACACTGGGCTAGATATATTTCCCTGTGTGAGTTTGGTGAGAGCTAGTGTTGTCCCTGGTAAGTTTTTTTTATTAATACCATCTAAAGGAACATTTCTCAGGTCTAAGTTATAGCTATGTGAAAAATCTGATCTTTCTTATAACCAATCATTGATGGGTAAAGTGGGGACGAGTTGTCAATCACGTCACACACCTAAGTTTAGAGGAAGCAAATACCTGACCTACCCCCCTATTTGTTAATCTTATAACCAACAAAATTAAAACCCTAACCGCAGCATCACCTGAGTAGGGATTATGATACCCACTTTTGCCAAAAATTATGAATCTGGTTTAAGAAGCATATTCATATTATGCGATTTCTAAGCTTCTCCCAGTTAGCGGTTTGATGGCCATATGAATGGCTGTCAAAATGTAGAACCTTAAACTCAAACATTAAGCAATAAATATACCATTACTACTGCAAACATGAATTGCCAATTTAAATCACATTGCATTATCAAGTTATTTAAATATAAAAGAGAGAAAACCTTACCAAGTTAACTTCAGAAATTCTGGAGGCTGAATCCATGTAGCCTTCTTGCAGCAGCAGTACTATTAACTGCATCTACAGGTCAGGTCAGCTACAACTGTACAGTACAAGAGTGGGAGGCCTTGTCAAGGGTGTTGCAAACTGCCGGTAACGTTTAGGTCAACAGAGGGCACTGTTAGACAAAAGTTTCTATGGTGCAGCAGGCAGAAGTAAGTAATAAAGTGAAGGGGCACCTTTCGAGCTTCCCCCGATGGTGGTGGCATCATGCGCGCAGTTTATTTTAAAATAGGCCGTCTGTTTATAGCTCTTAATTTAGCTTCATTTCACATAAGCGACTTCGCTTTTTTCTTATTGCATGCTTTGATGTTAGTAAATAAAACCTTTCTGATCTTCATTGTACTTGATACTCATAAAGACATTTGAATATGCATGATCAGATTCTCAGAGTAAGGCAGGTTGGGAGAAGTTGGTGCTGTCACTTGTCAGCAACTGCCTTCTCTTGCTACCAAGCCACTAGGTCTAACCCCCGGGGTTTCCCTCATGTTGGTTTTTGGTAGGGACTTCCTCCGGTATTCTTCAAGTGGGACCCCATAGCAATACAATACCGATTTTTGCCAAAAAGGGACCCATAGCTATAAATACCAGAGTTTGAAAATTTTTGGTCAAATTTCACCCCAAATTTGCCATTTTTTACTCATAATTTGGAAATTTTTTGGCTTAAGAAAAGAGATTGAGGAAATTTGGACTATTTTTCTGAAATGTTTTGAAAACTTTTGGTTCTGATTGAGAAAATTTGATTTTTTTTTTTTAGAAAATTTGAAAGCTCTGATTATACGATCTTGTGCTGCTTCAAAGTGTCACTCTCAGACAACCTAACTATTTGGAGTAACAACCTCTGTGTAACAACCCCGAAGGTGAAGAAGGAATTTTAAAAAAAAACATGAAATGGGAATATTTGAAGCGACAGTTTTTTTTTTTTATTTGTGATCAACCTGAGATCGTTGACCTATATCAGGTTGTTCACCGTTTTTTTTTTTGACGCAGGGACCCACATGGTTGAATCCAAAACTATAACAGCCGCAACAAGTGAGCCTGCGGTACGCGCGTAGTGGTCCAGATTGTTGTGGCACACACAGCTCCCAACTTGCTTGACCCCAAGATGGGCTAATATCGGTTGCACGAGTAAGCCAAATTTTTTATGGTGAAAATGGGCATATGGAAATAAATTCAGTGACAATATTCTTGAAATATATGAACTAGTGTTGAATATCAATTTATTATTACAATTTACTGAAAAACATGGTTTTTTTTTTTTCGATCGTTTTGTCGACCAATTTTTACTATAAATATTTTGCGTGCACTACACCTATAAAAATCAACCGATCCACATCTTTACAAATACACAGCAAGACAGTTTAATGTTTCAAACCTTCGTAAAATGTTTCATTTTAAGTGGAATGGATGAGAAACTAAGACCACGGTGAAATCAACGGATAGTGTGTTTTGTTAACAACCAAAACTTCAAAATGTAAGCTAATCGTTGTTTCTTTAAAAAATCGTGACGAATGGTTTTATTAATGTGCGACTCTAAAGCGTGTGCTGCGTATTGGTAAAATAATGCGCTGCCTACACACGTAATTCACAACAACGGCGTGCGCGCCGGTTTGTTCATTTGTTGTTCGTGTACTTAGGGGAAAGCATGAATAATAAACCCCCGTCAAATTTGGTGAATCTTGCCTACTTTTGAACTGTGGTTTCATGCCAAGAAAAATGGCCCACAAAAAAGAAAATCGCATGATAGGAACGCCTCCAACGTCTATAATTTTTTAAAATAAAGCATGCTCGTAACATTCAAACTTTGGGAGAAAGTTAAGAACACGGTTAGCAAATCCTGTGGAAATTCTTGAATACATGGATTTGTCATTTAAACACGTTAATTCATTTATAAATAAATTTTGATGAAATCTAATCAATTTGATATTAGATTATAGCCAACCTTCTGCACATTACATATTGGCCATCACTTTTCCTGTCCACCAACATGCAGCCGAGTATTTTGGTTCAAAACAATCGGAAAACGACCATGTTACAACATTTGTCGATAATTCGCGTGCATTTGGGCAAAATCTTGCACAGACGCGTGATAAACACCGGGTTCAAACCGTCTACACTGTGACTTATACTGAACTGGCAGCAAATAATCAGGGGGTGTCAAAAGTTTGGGTGTGGTATGGACCTCCTCATGATTCCTCGAAGTAGGACCCAGATCTATACCAGTTTTGGCAACATATAACCACCATATGCAGATTTTGGGCCAACTTTAACCAAATTTGCCATTTCTCCCTTAGAATTATGGACTTTTTTAGTCAATTTGGAAATTGTTGTTTCAGATTGAGGAAGGAGGTTTTGGTGGTTTTGCTTGTGTTGTATGTGTGTGTTGCATGTTTTTAAGTTTACTACTGGGCAATTCCACGGCAATGTCCCCTTGAGTCCTAAAAATTGAATTCATTTTAAAAGCAACACTTACATTGATATGGAATAAAGATACCTTATCTGTATTTAAATCTGCATTCTAATATTGAATTTTTGTGTTTTTCCTTATTTTTTTAGTTTTTTTTGGAAAAAATGTATTTACGAACAGATTTTTTTTTGCAATTTTTTGGTGCTGTCAAATATTTTAGTCCTGTATCTATGATATTGACCACTAAGTAAATCATTTTCTTAACCTTAAGAGTAATACCAGCTAGGTTAATTTTATAACTTACCCTTTAAATCAAATGCAGTTAGCAAGGGCGCTCTTTGAGGTTTCCATTTTACATTCTGATTTTCCCCACGAATGTATGTACTTCCATGACTTTTAATGCTATTTTTTCCTGTAACTACCCTGCCATGCAATTGATTATAACCATAGCTAGTATCCAATGTTAATTGTACATATATGGAGATAATAACATGTGAAAAAAATCATTAACTAATTAGAACTATCTAATGAGCGGCATGGACCTTACGTCATGGTGACGTTACATCATGGACCTTTACAAATTTATACCCCCCCGTAAATGTGGTATTATGGAATGTTGTAGGTAATGTTTAAAATTAAATGTTGTTTGATGTC